>JAZGTH010000002.1:14740000-14767500 GCA_036877525.1 Chromobotia macracanthus | reverse complement strand
TGACGGAAACAGACTAACGGAGAACAAAGCCAGACTGACACTGCTGAATCAACAATTTACCAAACAAGACAGAAGAAACAGCCTGTGTATAGCAGAACTCTGGGAGGTCTTCATTCTTATAAACTGAGCCTGGCAGCGTGCCGAACGAACGACTGACGGTTCGAGAAAGACCAGCACAGGTCCAGACTCCTGTGACAGCTGCGAAATCTGTCAATGACATATTAAATGTATAGTTCACCCAAAAAAATCAAAAGAAAAGAGTTAAGGAATTCAATTTTAGGACCATCAGGATTTAATTATTCAAGACAATTAAGCACCCCACACTGTCATTACTGTAACACAAAAAATAACTACAAGGTAAATGTCTGGATGCATTAAGATAATGAGAAATGGTAGTTACATTATTAAAAGATTATGTAAACACAATGCAAATAAGGTCTCTAAATAGGCTTAAGTTCCTTTGTGCAAAACACAAGCTCATATTTTTATTCTTCTCTTTTCAGGGAAAAATGTGACCTGGATATGTCTAGAAACTAACCTCGCCCGAGCTCGTCGGACACACATTTCTTTTTGTCACTTTTTCATCCACCTTTTCACTCCAGTCGAGGGAGCCAGAAATGGCACATTTAACATTCCTCTGACATTTCTGTCTGACTTTTTTTCAGTTTCCTTCATCTTTATACTGCCGCCCTGGCCTTTCACGAGGGTCAATGTGGATTCCAGACCCTCCATCACTTCATCAAGATGAGCAGGAGAGGAGCAGCATGGGGCAGTTGTGCTCGGGGGAGCTGTGAATGTCTGCGGTGTGAGGCAGAGCTCCTGAGGGGACGCAACCTCAACCTCAACTGCTGCTGGAGGTTGGGGGTGGACTGAGGGGGAGGGAGGCGTGACTGGATTTGGTAGAGCGTGTGGAATTCACACCAGTCTGTAATCAAGAGCACGGCATGATGGGAAAAAAGCATCTCTAATGCCAGAAAAAACACAGAGTGGGTTATTTCATTCTCATTGAGTGCTGAGAGGGATATATGGACAATCAACGGCTGAGTAAATAGACGCTTGCACACTCCGTGTTCTGAGGAGGTGCTCTTTAGGTAACCTAATCTGATTTATGAAGGTGCGTTCTGCAAGTCTGATAAAATTTCAAGACCAGATCTTGCCAGTATAGATGACAAGTCTTCTCTAAGTAATCACTATGCCATCATAACTGAATCATTGCTAATCATGAAGTCCTGAAGCTACTTAGTAATATTAGGGATGTACAAAATGACATATTTAGAAAAATAGACTAGTCGACTGTTTGTCTGAATAGCTAGTTAACTAGAAGGCCTTTAAACAGGGTCTGTCCACCAGGCACCAGCAGCTTCTCAGAGCTTCAGTGTGCTACCAGCACAACAGTTACTGTTAGCATATTATCAGCATGTTCAAAACCTTTTTTATAAGTTGCATTGTAATTTTATCTACATATTACTAAAGCAAAGTGCATAAAATCACTAGATGAACTCACTAACCAACTAGCCAGTTGTTGGAGCAGCCAGTTTTTTCTCAGTCAACTTTAACAAATCTCATTTTTACAACTTGAACATTCCACTGATAAGGGTTGTTTAGGTTAACAGGGCATTTCATTTAAGATGTCTCAGTCTGGTTTGAATCATTTCAGCGGTGAGGAGAAACAGACTTTGATTCACTGTCGTACTGACATGTGTTCTCTTACACAGCTGTTCTCCAGTCCTGATACACAAAGCGTAAAAGACTGCAACAGTGCGCTGAAGGCCACGTGAAAACACTGGACGCAACACAAACAGTTCAGGAAGGACTGAAAACACAGTGATGTAAAACAAAGCCGCAGTTGTGCTAACAGCTTTACGAGTCGCATGGCGTCTGTCTTTAGTCTCTCAGCCTAAACGAGACGCTCTCAGTCAGATGACATCTAAACCTCTCACATTTACAAGCTCCTCTACCCTGTCTGTTCAAACACTGGGCTGAAGACGAAGAACCAGATGTACAAAAATATTCCATGTTAAAACATAAGCTTCATCAAACAGACAATAATGTGAACTTGTGTCTTAATATGTAGAAGAGAATAGAAAAAGCGTTAAGTAAACATGAACGAATAGAAAGCAACGGTGCAATCTCATGAAACAAATGTAAGAAGTAAAATGTAAGAACTAGTCTTAAAAACACTCACCATCAGATACTGAAGATGGTCAAGAACTAGCAAGATTTACATTTTAATATATTACAAACAATTTAACAATTTGGAGCAGGCGGAACAAGACCGCGTCCTGTGTGCTGGGGTATTTCACACAGAACTCTCCTTTAAAAGCTGTTGTAAGTCATCGAGATGTTTTTAAACTCAGTGAATACCTAACATCTACACGTCTGTGTGTGTGATGAAGGGGGTGTGATGGCTTCTTCCTCAGGGAACTGGAGCATGAGAATGTACGCTCAGAGACTGCCAGTCAGCCAAGGCTGATTAAACTGAGGGGTGATGGGAAAAGAGAGAGAGGCTGTGAGATTGGAATATCATCCCTGCATGCTTAAAGTAGCATCTGCCATCTCGCCCAAAAACAAACCACAGCTAACAATCAGTAATTACTGTATGAAGAATAGCGAAACAACCATCAAATCGTAGCGGGAATGCTTTGCTTTTTTCCATGACATCTGCATATTAGCACAGGACAAACAGCGTGGTTCACTACAGTCTAAGCGAAACTTTCCTATCATTGAATTCAGCCATTAAAACCCCAAGATCACACTCGCCCTCTGAAAATACTTCAACAGACAACAGAGGTGAAGAGGAAAGAGTTGAACTAGCCACCATGTAAGTAAACAGACGATTAGAGCGCCGGCAAACACATAAATGTTCGAGCAAGCCTCTGTTGTGCTGATTAAATTAACGAAGAATACACCTGCCACTCTGTATGTCTGCGCAAGCCATTAACAGCCTGACATGCATAAAAAAATTTGCAAGTGGCGCATACACCAATTTCCATTCTGCCCATGCGCCGAATGTACAGCAGTGGCTCACCGGTTCGCATTAAACACTTTGTGTTTAGCTGGCGGGGTACACAAAATATCTATTGTTACCACCTGACTCAAACATACAGTGCAAACTGCCATTCAGTGATAGTCTACTGAAAACAGCCACAAACAGCTCAGAAAGCGCAAGAGCAGAGTTAGCAGAGTAATTAATTATCTTTCAGGGAAGGAAGTCATTGTCACTCGACACAGATTTCAATACTGAAACAAACAAACCTCCAAATACAGCTGGCAAGATGAGCACGGTCACATCTGGAGAGAACGAGCATGCTTGAGAGTGAGGGAGAGAGTGAGAGAGACTTATTCTGTTTATTTACTTTGATTTCAATGCATCTCACAAAGTCTCTGTGAAAGCTTTGAAATCATATCATGTAACTCCAAAACATCACGACAGATTTATTTTTGATAATGTCTCTTATTTAAAACTTGCCAGACCTGAACAAATGCCAAGCATTTATATCCCATTAAACCAAAAAATGAAATTCGCTTCAGTTTGAGAGTTTAATTGTAAATTACACTCATGCACAAACACACACACGCATACATACACAGTGTAGGGTTCACACCACAAAATTAGATTTTGTAATGAAATTTACCCCAAAATTACATATAATTTGTAATGACTTGTGATGAAACTGCATTAAATGAGAAAAATGTAACTGCTGTCCATTCATCCATCAGGGCTGCCACTGGAGCCTGCTCAGATTAAACAGGTCCAGGCCGGCCCATAACTCTTCAAATACAACACTGAGTTTCTTACTGGTGGTGGAGCTACTGAGGGTTCAGTCTAGTTCATAAACAGGCCGCAGGAGTTTATTAAGCAGGTTTTATGCGGCTGCTATTAATGAAGCCAAACGAAAATGTCTCGGTCTTTGTGTGTCCTGTCACTCTGCAGTATTATATTCTATTGAGAACCGTTTCCTGCCTTCCACTTCCTGTGAGACAATGCTGTGAACAATGTCCCCTAATCACAGAATTAGAGCGCACAGAAGACACAATGCCTCAGAGTGTTAACAGCTCTGCATCACTTCACAGAGAATCATTCTGCAGTTTAATCTCTCATGAGATTATCAAAAGCAGTTGATTTCCATAAAGGTTTTCCTCACATGTATTTTTCCCCGTTTGCTCCTCATTTGTTTCTGTAATTCTGTCAGACGCAGACCTGTGAGGACAGCACTGCACTGCGTCTGAGACAAGAATGATCTGCTTGTGGTTTTTGACGGAGGCACTTTAAATAGATTTGTACAGAGTACATGACTCTGCCCAGACTCAAGACCTCTTACGGAAAATTGAACTTGGCATGCATGATATATCACTATAATATTTCCAATGGCACTGCTTAACAGTCCTAACAAATAATTATTAACATTAGCCAAAACATCTACTTTTGCGTCAATATGAAATTACATTCACAAAAACAGTTTAATTACAATGCCAAATGAAACAGGATATTTAACAAAACAATATTCAACAGGGTCAGGATCTCATCCATCATCTAAATGGGTGTTACATACCGAAGTTTGCAGCCTATTGTGGACTCTATCCCTTCCCATTGGTTGACACATATGCAGACTTGGTGACGTGGTAGCACAAGAGCTTTTGGAATAACATGCACAGATGAATCGTCACAAGACCAGGAACATGTATTAACAATGTAAATCAGCTCGATTTTGATTTCATTGACCTTGTGCTGCCAGTGTCGAGTAAACAAACCTGAAGCTACACCATCATCTGTTATGCAAAATCAATTACAAACTTGTTGCAGTGATAGTGTAACTTCAGCAGTCTCTACAGTGATCCACAGATCCAGAGACCTCCACATGAACAAGCAACCACCTCCACCCCCATTTCCATCTCTCTCTCTCTCGCTCGCCTCTTCTGTTCTCTTCTGGAGAAATGACCTGATTCCAGATTCCATGCTCTGACACGCAGTGTGAAAAAAATCCACTTTCACTCCCTCAGATACGTCCCTCAGTTCCTGATATCAAACATGAGGCCTAAACGGCTCTCTCCAGCCCAACAAAATGGAGGAGAATCCCTCTCTCCCAAGAGCAAACACGGCTGAATGTACTGCCTGCATGCTGGGAAATCTCTCTCACCTTTTCTCTCTCTCTCTCTCTTTGATAAAACAGGGTGTAATATTTACCATTGAAAATTCAGGATCTGGAAATCAGAGCGAGGCTTCTTGTTTTACCTACAAACGCTGTTCGGTCTGGCTGCCTCTGTGACCAATGCATTTGCAAGCTGAAAATGCAGCACAAAGAATATGAAATGAAATACTTCCAGCGCACCCCTCTACAATATTCATATCTGCGCCTGTGAAAGGAGAAACCGTTTCGCTGGAAATCATCGTGAAATCTGACACAGCGGGTTGGTTTGTTTTGTCACTGTGTTGTTTAGAGAGCTGTGTTCTCTGGGCTTACTAAAGCAGATTTACATCAAAACATTTTCCTGTTTACTGTTCAAATAAAGGTTCTAACTGCAGACATCCAGGAGGGAATTGGTCTGGGCTGCTGTCGGCCGGAGACAGAGAGAAATGATGCGTCTTTCCACCATCTGTCTGTTCCAGTTACTCCACAGCATCAGATCTGATCCTCTGAGTTGGGCAAAGCTAATTACTTTGGACAAACCATGTCCATCCATATCCTAATTCTCACAGTATATTGCTATCCCTTATTGGCATGACAGACCATTAGAAAAGCTTCTATCAACGCACGGACAGAAGGACGCGTACACCACCAGATCTTGAAGCAGCACGTGTGACAGGAGAAACACTAAAGCAGAGGAGGCAGGCCTTAAAATCAAACAAAGAAATGTATTAACATTAACATTACGGTACATGCAGAACTAGTAAAATGGCAATTTTATATATGCATCAACAGTGCAGGGGTGCTTTACACTGCCAAATATTGCATAGATTAATATTAGCTAGATTACAAAAAGACCAACCACAACATTGTATTTTGCCGTCTTAACTCTGAACAATATACGGTTCATTACGTTTTCTTATTTGTATTTCAACATAGTTTTTTACCTGCTGCTCATGAGCCAATCAGAACAAGCAAGATCGACACGTACACGTACACACTACAGGACCGCTAAACAAGAAACTGTTGACAGTCAATTGTCCGAGATTACGCTCGATCTATTTCAACAAATTTAAGTTCTTTGTTGCTAGGTCTTTTCACAATAAATCTCAAATTAACTGATGTTCTCTGTTATTCTGTCAAGTCAGAAAACAGCAAATGGAGACAAAACCTGCGTAAACAAAAACAAACCGCAACTTCTGTCTGAGTGAAATCACAGATCTTCACAATGAAAGAGAAATAATGCAGGAGCCACTGGTTCCTAAAACATTAGGAATAATTCAGCCCAAAATGAAAACCGTCATTATTTAATCACCCTCAAGACACTTCAGACTTATTCAATGACAATTCAATGCAACTGTACAGAAAATCACCAGCATGCTTTTCAAATGTTCTTCTTTCTTCTTTTCACTAAACAGATTCAGATCAAGCTTTATAACAACACGAGAGTTCATGAGGTGCAGTTTAATTTTTGGGTGACTGTCCCTTTAGCTGCCATGCTATCAAACAGTACAACAATAGGATAAAACCGCTTATCTATGCAAAGTTTTTCAGTAGTGTTTCTAATATTCTCCCTCACAGTCGCGAGTGTTTTGCCGGTCAACCACACAGCTCTCCTCTGTGAAATCTCTTATTAAATAACTCGTGTGTGATCACGTGACTGTTGTTAAAGACTGTTTGTTAAGGGTTTTTGAAGCCTCAGTCCACTTCTCTATTTAGCAGGACAGAGCGTTCATTCAGCTGAGCAGAGAGATCTCTTCATCTCTTAATCAGATGTTAGTAAGAGACATTTACCCTCATTACACTCTCACTGTAACCCTGCAGGGTAAAGTCTACAACACAAACAACACAGCAACTCTTCAAAAGACAGCACAACATTAAATCATCCTATTTTCCATTATTGTCCTATTTTCATTTGCCTTGTTTGCCTTTCATTTGCTTTGCCAGCACCTTTGTACCAAAGGTTATAATAAAGAAGAAAGAGTCTGTCTTTGCAATCTTTAAATTAAAATGCAACAAATTGCCTGACCTCTAAAACATTACAAGGTCCTCTAACTTTTCAACCCCTCCCTTTCAACCATCTGGCTCTATTCAGGCATCCAATCAGTTAACGATTAATAAAATCAAGCCCCGCCCCAACATTATTTCTCACTGAGTGAACCAATCGAACAGACTGAAATAACTAAAGTAAATAATTCTCTAACTCTAAATTAGTCTGATTAGTTTTAAACTGAAAATGCATCACGCTATTAAAATTGATAAATTGAATAAGATTTATTATTAGCTGTTTAATGCGTCTGCAGTCAGAAAAACAGTGTGGTTTTCTCCAAGGTAACAGCAACGCGATAAACGGTGAGGAGGCTGCGGGGAGCTTAAGGAGAAGAAACAATTGACCAGGCTTGTGGCTCATTTCAGCACGCGGCTTTAAGGTTAGCTACAGCACGGAGGTGAGGCTGAGCGGAAGCCTTGTGTACAGCGGTGCAAGAAAAGCGAAACACCAGCAGACAGACGTATAATGAGCTTCAGCGTTTTATATTTGGTCTGATGCAATTCACAATGCATTCACATTTAATGTTTATATAATGTTGCCTACTCCACTCCTGAATCAGAAGGAAGGTGAGCCCTCGCCCAGGGCCCTTCACAGCGGCCGGGGCCTGACAGGTGCTTAAGAGCCACTCTCATGAGTGCAGACGTTCCAGGACACCAAGGTAAAGTAATTCCTGCAAATGCCTGGACCACAGACCAACAAAACATTTTTCAGATCAAGCGGTTTAACACAATGCTAGCAAGCTGCAGCTCAGGAGGTGGTCACAGGTTCAATCCTGGCCTGAAACAACCACCTCTACTGTCAGAGCACAGAAACGAGTTCATGAGTGAGGTGAAAACAATCTAACTGCATCTGAGTGTTTAATGTGGGTAAAACAGAAAATTCAACTGGTGCTGCTTTAATGAAAGCATTAAATTAGTATTTACAGGCAGACGAGGGAAACTTGACTCATGTTCCTTCACTTACAATAAGTTTCCATTACACACACTGAACAAAATCCCTCTTAAATCACAGACAGATCAAAGGCTGCAGTGTTAAAGTCTAAATGTGAAGGTTGTGCTCACGCTGGGATGTGATCCTGTACCGTATCATCACACACAATTACACTGTGCAGCTGACTCATGAAAATCCACACAGATGAACTGGACCAAATGGGCCTTACAAGAACTAGGAAACCACTGCAATCACAACGTGAGTGAACATCGCTGCAGCAATCAAAACGTGTTAATGTTCAGACTTCTTCACTTCTTCACTGCAATCACAACGTGAGTTAACATCGCCGCCGCAATCACAACGTGAGTGAACATCGCCGCCGCAATCACAACGTGAGTGAACATCGCCGCCGCAATCACAACGTGAGTGAACATCGCCGCCGCAGTGAAACCCCTAAAATCACAACGTGAGTGAACATCACCACCGCAGTGAAACCACTGCAATCACAACGTGAGTGAACATCACCACCGCAGTGAAACCACTGCAATCACAACGTGAGTGAACATCACCACCGCAGTGAAACCCCTCAAATCACAACGTGAGTGAACATCACCACTGCAGTGAAACCACTGCAATCACAACGTGAATGAACATCACCACCGCAGTGAAACCCCTCAAATCACAACGTGAGTGAACATCACCACCGCAGTGAAACCACTGCAATCACAACGTGAGTGAACATCACCACCGCAGTGAAACCACTCTAATCACAACGTGAGTGAACATCACCACCGCAGTGAAACCCCTGAAATCACAACGTGAGTGAACATCACCACCGCAGTGAAACCCCTCAAATCACAAAGTGAGTGAACATCACCACCGCAGTGAAACCACTGCAATCACAACGTGAGTGAACATCACCACCGCAGTGAAACCCCTCAAATCACAACGTGAGTGAACATCACCACCGCAGTGAAACCACTGCAATCACAACGTGAGTGAACATCACCACCGCAGTGAAACCCCTCAAATCACAACGTGAGTGAACATCAACACTGCAGTGAAACCACTGCAATCACAACGTGAGTGAACATCACCACCGCAGTGAAACCCCTCAAATCACAACGTGAGTGAACATCACCACCGCAGTGAAACCCCTCAAATCACAAAGTGAGTGAACATCACCACCGCAGTGAAACCACTGGCTTATTGCTTTTAATAAAGTGGAAACAATCCTCTTAATGTTCAGACTTCTTAAGCTTTCTAAAAAAAGAACATTTATTATATGAAGATTTATAGTTAAAGCCTAATAAACTGCACTAAAAAAATCTTATACTAGTGAATTTAACAAGTACTCGTACAGTCTGAGCACCATCACAACAGCTCAGCGGTGTTGCAGAAATCATCTACCATCCGCTGTATGTCATCACACCACTGCAGCCAGAAACACATCAGACTCTCAGGTAGAATCAGTCAGTTAATTAAAACAGTACAGCACAAAACCCCAGCAAGACTCCAACACAGAGCTGAATGCTCCTGCCATCGGTCTTAATGACACGGGCCGAGTGCTGATCAAGGGGCTTCGCTATCAAGCGGTCATAATGCAGCGTGGGCAGACTGACACTCCCGGTGAAGTGCAGCCCGATCCAAGATACCAAGCTTCCTTTCCTGACTTGTTCCAATGACAGTGGATTTACAGCAAACAGATTTAGCCATGATCAAACGTGGCTCTGGGCCGAACCTGCTCGTAAATCAGCCACCCGGCCATTTGCTCGTCCGCGCCTCACTCTTCCGCTCGCCGTGAGCTGATTTACACCACTGAATTAGCTTCAATTTCCAGCCCGACTGCGCTCTGATTTAAATAGAGCAAAATCAGGCTTAAAATGGCCGATCAACTGGTCAGCTTTGACCCCTTTTGTGCGAATCCATTAAACACCTTCTGTTTCGGCAGCGTTCAGGGGTTTCTGTGGGCTGAAGACAGAGGTTCAAACACAGCACTAATGCAAACCAGGGAATTTAAAAACACAGGTGATAAAGAAATTTAAATTCTTGCAGCTCACGCATGATTATGAGGATTATGGTGACTCACTTGAAGATGTCCATAAGAAAACCTTTTATTGTGGACGGCACACCACGCAGTTGCGGGTGAAGCGCAGGGATTTGACACTTTTTTAAAGGCATTAATCCATTTCAACACTGAGACAGAAACTAATCCGCCCAATTCAGTCGTGAACTGTGTTTGTAACTGAACACAGAATGAGAATTTCCACACAAACACGATCACACCAGATCTGTTTCTTCATAAGAAACGGCAAAATTGCTTTGAGCAGAATAGTATACTACCATTTCCGCACTATATAGTATGTTTACTTTGCACTTTACGTTTCTCAAATGCAAACACACTGAGTACAACAGTACAGCCTCCAATCTGATGTTATGTTTTCAGTGTGAATAATCCCTAATTGTGCATCTTCTTTAGAAGTTTCATTAGATTCATTAGAATCTTCAGATTCATTATTACACAACATTAATACAACATTATAACATTATTACAAACAATTGCAATAAAAATGCAAAATAACATTTAGATAGTAACCAAAAGCCACTAACTAAGATGCATCCAGATTCAACATGGAATGTCATGATACTGCAGTTAAAAATATTTATTGTGGAATAACTCAATATTTCACTTAAGACTGCACAAATAATCTGCTTAAGAATTATGATTATGTTTTCGGCTGTGTATTTCCACTTTCACTGTCTACAGAGAATAGAAGGTTATGGGGAGGTGGAGGTCAGCACAGAAGGGGTCGTTTTGGTGATACACTGAAGCTACCTTGAGATCCTTTTAGCTGCTGAACAGACTGTACAATAAACCAACAGAACAGCACCTGATTAAAGATTCAGTGACCGCCACTTACATCCATTTGTGTTTGTACCACAATGATACACAGACACAGAAAGATCCTGCACACACACACACACACGCTTATCCACACTGCCTGCTCGGTAAAGAATTCCATAAAAATCGGACAACCTTGCGTTTATTTCCCAGCGGTCAGATTATCTCCTGCCCGTTTCTCCTGCAGAACCCACACGCAGCCCCACACGTCTGTGACTGGCATCAGAACAGCACAGGTGCAGCTAAATTACTGCCCGTATTTATTTTCATTTGGCTTTGCACTCGCTTCTAAATATCTCTGCAGCCGGAAAACAGGGCCAGGCTACCGGTTAAACGCTGGCTTGTAAAAGTCCGACAGGAGGGACAGAATTCCTGGAAGACCAGACGTAGATTATTGCATTCACTAAGCCACAGGCAAAAATACAGTGTGGTATGTAAAACTAGATTTTTACATTTTATTTAGGTACATTTTACATTGAAGGTACGTTTACATTTTAGAATACATTTTATTCTGCCGTTGTGGGTGACCGCCAGACTATTGTTATGCAGTTGCCAGGGTTTTTTGGGTGGTTGCTAGGTGGACCCTCTATAAATGTGAGTTTATTTGATTAAACCGACTGTTTAATCATCCGCCAGTCGACCATTCGATGGCTTGGAAAAGTACTAACTCACCTGCTGGTTGAAAGTCACATCCTGATAACAATCACTAAGTGATATAAATATATTTATACAAGTTTAATACTTTTACACTAATTACTAAATATAAGCAACAAAAATACTGACGTCTGCCTTTGGAAAACACAATTAATTCATATTTGTAACTAAAACAAAGAGGAAAAAGAACATTCTAGGCAGGAAAGTTCAAAGAAATAGATTTGTAACGAAACTCTCCAGTATTTTGACACCAGCAGTCAACACTGACTCGACTGGCAGCCAGCTGGGGACAGGAAGCACTAAAGACTCATGGGTGATTTCCGTACAGCTTGAGAAAAGCGGCTTTCTGTCTCTCTTCTCTGCCAAAACAAACAAGCCATTGCGAGGGGAGATACGAGGTAATTACCAGCCTCCTCCTGTATTCTCCTGCCCGCATTACAGCAGGTAGTGTAACACTCTAAAACCACTGAACACAATCACCACAACAAACAGACCCTTCATACGCCATTAAGAGAGAAATAAATGAAGTTTCTTGTGGCTAAGTGAGTTATCATTTTAGTTATCTAGTCATATTTTGATGGGAGAAACCTACAAACGGATACCTTCTTTGTACAGTATGCTATAACACTATTCTGTTAGTAAACTAATTGAGGATCTGGTTCAGTGTAAGAAGCTTACAGTATCTTTCTGAATTGCAGTTTTAAAAAAGGTTTAGTTATTGCTGACATTTCCCTGCACAAGAGTGTTTCTCAATTAAGTGGCCTTTTCAAATAAGTTTTCGGGCAGATATCGGGCTGATATATCGGGCAGATATAAAATAAGACAAAACAAGCATTAAAAATGTTAAAAATCAAGATATTTCTTAGTGTTTGGATATTTTTACTAAATTAAATGAACTAGCAGGAGTTTATCTTCCAAAAGTCTTCAGGGTCAAAAGTACCCACAGTTAATAAAACACCCATACACTCAAAACTGCTAGCATCTCTCAAACACAGAGCTCATCTCCGCCGAACACCAACCAGATCCGCACACAAACCGTTTAGCATTTTATCCTGACAGAATGTTTGAGAGAAACACAAACATGAAGCTTTCCCCTCACTGCGTGTTTATTGTGACTGCAGTCAGGATGAACGCCATGTGGATATGAAGCTGCTCTGTAACATCATATAATCTCAATCAACAAACAGAGCTGGTTATTATCAGAGAAACCGTAAACTCTATATTCTGTTTATTAACACGACTGCCAGAGCCAGCCAAGAACTCAAAATTCAATATCCGAATGCATCCGTATTTCCAAACAGTTTGATCACCAGCAAATGAAACCCGGGTTGGGCGGTATATCCGAACATTTAAACACAAACTCTGGTAAACAATCACAACCAGAAAGGAAACAGGACAGCTGCCACAGGACTGACCCTCCGGTTCAGATAACGGAATGAATGCGATCGCATTTATATTCTCCAGCTGGGTGCCCGGACGGCATGCACACACAGCCTCCTTACTTTAACTATGATGTCTGCTGAGAAAGAGCCAAGACGTCTTCTCATAAGCATTTCTGCTGCGTTCAGTCTCACAGCTAATTTCTGTGATGTGAGATTCTCTCAATGAACTATACTGTAAAGTCATCACAAATATCAGTGTCCTGCGACGACCTATTACATGTCCCGTATTAAAGAGTCGCCTGCTGGGTAATACAACTTTAAAGGCGACTGGGTGGTGCTCGCTCTCTTTTCATACACAGCTCGAACGGTTAAAACAGGGTTAGCATCTCTTCTGTTCCCCTGAGGTTTAACTGAACCTGAACTGAACAAATATATGCATATATGGGCTCAAATGTTAGTTAGCGACAAACAAATCAACTAACTGTTAACTAAGTCAACTAACTAAGCTGTTAGCTGTTGATTGAGGAGAAAAATGAGTAACTTCTGTGAAGAATGATCTTAAACTCAGCAGTGGGTTTGTTACTCTCTAAACATGCCCAGCTGGTAATCACGAGGTAGAGAGATTTTATTGTTGCTTTGTTGGTGGTTTATGTGCGTGTGTGTGATAAAAAGGGAAAAGGTACATTCTTCTGAAGTATGTAGTTTAAAGAGACAGTTCACCCCAAATGTTTAATTCTGTCATTTCCATTTATTTACCCTCATGTTGCTCATGTGACTCTCTTTTGCAGGAAGCACAGAATGAGAGTTTGGAAAAACACGAGGGTGTGTGAATGATGATATTTTTTGAGTGAACTATCCCTTTAAAGATGAAATTAAATTAAAATTGACCCAATGTACAATAGTGCTCGTACTGTGTATGTTATTCCTGTAAAATTATGATGGTCTATGTGAACTGTCATCAACTGTACGGGAAAAACTTACCCCGCCTCCAAAACAACTCTAATTCTCAAATGACATCACCAATCCCATCCAATCACCTGTTATAAACAGATCCAACACATCGCCCGCATCTCCAGATCCAATCAATTCCTGTAATTTATTTAAGTTCCGACTTACTTTCCTTCCTGTTGACTTGTATTGCACTCAGAGATACGTCACGTTATAAAAGTAACCATTAACTTTAGCTTTCCAATGTAGAATTCATGCAAAAGCATTTGACAACAATGAACTCTATAAATGCACCTTCAAACTCAACTGCTTGGGTCACATAACATCATTTGTTACGACAGTTTGGCAATCAGTTACCGTACTTCAAACATAACCAGACTCAATCACACAAGTCTAATCCATATCACTGTGGACTGACAGTCCAAAACAAAAAGTAACAAAAAGCTTTCCCACTGACGACATATCTCCTGTAAAAGATGGCGAATGGGATACAATCGAACCGTTCTTACCTTTTTCAGGTGGCCGCTGCGCGTGCCCACAAACACCACTGAATGATCGTCGTACGTGTACGCAGCCACGGACGCCATACCGTCAGTGCGATCGTCAAACAGCGGCGTGCCCTCAATGACCCGCAGCCCTCCGAGAGGCTGATTCAAAACCAACCCACAGAAATCATTGCCGATCTGCTTGGGCTACAGAACAAAACAAGAAAGCAGGAAGAGACACTGGTTAATATTTATAAGAATGTAAGTGGCCTGTCACATTTTAAATATTAGTATATTGTAAAATGTAGTGTTATAAATTGTTCTTACAAGACACGATTGTGTATCATAAATATCTAGAACAAACACAACAGTATTATGTTTCTTTACAGAAGGCACATAGATAAGCAACTTAATCATAAAGGCTCTCATACAGCGTTGCTAATATAAACACACAAAACACACACATGCACATGCTGAAATATGCGGGCCAAAACAGTTTTTTATTTTTGCTTACATTGCACTTCACGTCCATTTGTAAACTGTGCATTTACCTATGCTATGTTGAATGCTAAATAAACGCAGCACCAAAATAAAGACATCCACACAAGGAAATAAATAAATACCCTGAGGAAAGCTTTCTCCAGCTATCTTCAAATCACAGTCTCAGACATGAAGTGGCAGCTAACAGATCAGGCGGAGAAAAACCACCCAAACCGGGGTAGTAAAAGTGAGCTCGGGGGCTGACACACACCGACCAGTGAGACATGACATCATCCTACAATCTGCCCCGGCATCGGTGCTTTATCACCTCAGCTGTGCTCTCTGCTGAAAGAGCCACAATTTACCCTCAGAATGTTCCAGGAAAGCACTATTTCAGTGGATTTTAATGGGTGTCCACTGACACAGAGGGTGAAGGAGAAAGAAAATCACTGTATGTCATTTTCCTCAAGGAAACATTGGAAGAGTAATTCAAAAATCAATCTTGTAAGCTAACATCTGCAGCATATCAATCTGACTAATGATGATGTCATCAGGCGCCCACCTCGCCCCTGGTTCATCCATGAGGTGAACGGCTCCCTCATTACCGGGAATCTCAGAATGTTCCAGAAACACACAAAGCTCTTTAATCTCACCGTTCTCTGCACCCTCGCCCTCCAAACGCACATAAAAAAATCATTTCACCTCTGTGAAGGGCGGAGAGGGGTCAGCCATCCCCTCCAAATGTATGACATCAGCAAGCTGTTTGCCTGAGATCAGGGTTCAAAATGAACTTCCACCCTGCCAGCCAATGACAAGTTAACATCTGATGGCCATATACATTTCTCTCTGTGGAACTGCACTAGTCACAAAAACAAACATTTTCTTCCTCATGTTTTTGTTTTAATGTGAGAAAAATTCACATCTGTGTCACCACATGGAGTTTGGGGGGAAAAACAAACTTTAGGCATCTTAGCTAAAGTTCTGATGCTGAATTTCCCTCGAGGCAGAAGCTGCTAAAAGGCATGCAACAGATGTTCTCTAGAACGTTATGTATGGCTTTGATTCAAATCACTTACATCAGCAAGAGCCAGACTGTAATTCTCATCTGTCAATTCGATTGAAACCATAGATTATTTTGCAGATGCGTGTAAAATTACTGGCTATTATGAGTTTTCATATATTCGTCACGATGGATTTGGTGTAGCAGCTAAGAGCGAATTGTGACACAAACAGCCATGCAGACACTACAGTTGAATCTTCAGGCCCCCCGCCCAAATTCTCAGACACAACGCGCATCTTGAGCTCACGCTGCTGAATGATGACAGGGGTGGGGTGAGGCTTGTTTTTCTGCATGTTTATGAAGGGTGCATTTATTAAACGAAAGACACGCACGCTCTCATTATAAGGCGGAGGGCCGTCGCCGCGCATGAGAGAAAGCTAATAATACCCCGGCAGCCGCAGAGCTGGAATCAGGAGCAGATTTTCATCAGTCACCCTGTTGCTGCTCATAAAAACAACCACAGCCACTCCCCACTCAAAGAACGAGGTCATCGCCATCTTCACCCCATCTGCTCATGTGAGCTGCGAGGTGTGCTATTGTTCCCGTCGCAATTACTGCAGCAGACGCAATTCATCCTCACATCTGTCCTCCAGGAAAGTGACAGAAAGTTTATTGCACAGCTGCCTTCTGTTATTTTCAGATGTAACAAGCTACTGTTCTTACTGTACAGATTCCCGACAACCAACTAATTAAACAACACTGCAAAACAACACTGCAAAACAATGTTTTACCATTAACAGAAACTTGTTGCTAAAAATTAACATGAAATGGAAAAACTTAAATACATTTCTATAACTCTAAAACTGATTAAAATGAGCATTAATCCAATTGTATAAGTGTCTGATGCAAAGTATGTTACAAAGTGTAAAAAATTAAAATGTAAAATACTGGACTGATAATTTTAAACAAATTCATCTGTTAATACATTAACTCTGGGTTTAAAAATATTACACATAAAATAAAACTAAATACCCCAAAAAATTAAAACTACATTCAAAGTAGAAAAAATGTTACATGTTAAACTAAGGAAAATGAACCCATTAAAAAGGCATTAAAAATTCAAAACTGTAATAACTCTGCTGTAAAATGATCCAATATGTACAGTAATTATGTTCTAAATTACAGCACGCTTAACCCCTCTCAAACACACTGGATTACTGAAACATAACCCTTGGAAATATAACCGCTTGTCAACACAAACTCTTCTAAAGGGTTATACAGACTGTAAAAGAAGCCATTGGGTAGCTGTACAGCAGATAAAAAAATATATTATCATAATTGTCATAAATTACACGAGACAGATACTGAAGAGTGATAAATAACACGTCAGTGTATTGCGAGTGATCTTGCACTACACCTGACCAGTTTAAGATGTCAGACAGTATTGATTTTGATGTCTAGCCACCATCTTCATCTCTGCTGTAATAAGCAATTGCTTCCCACCTGTCTGGTCTGAATAGATTTTTCATCTAAGATATATTACATCAGATTAAGAAGTGTAATCGTGTTAGACAGTTTCTCCTGCGCAGACATTATCCTACACGTCACAGTGAGGTCAACAGTGTCATGTACAGCATCCGTTAATTAGACATTAAAACAGCTACACATTTGACACTCCGAGTAAAGCTCCTCTTTGTTCCGGTATCCATTATTTTAATGTCACTGAATTAGAATACATTCCCAGATCAACATTCCTGTTTATACCAATCAAGCAATCAGATTAAAGGGTTTATGTTAGTGCTGCAGTTTTGGAGGTTCAACAACACTTTATTTTTAGAAATGTATCATTTAATTTGATTTTAAAATGTCAAATTAGATTTTCTTTTCAAAAGCCATTTCTGCCTGATGAAATATTTAAAAGCAGATTTACTCTGTCTTTACTTTTAAAGATTTTTTACTTTTCTTACTTTCCAGGCCTGCAAAACTTTACAATGTGCTGATATTACCAGGTTTTTCATGACCGTGGCAACACTGCTACACCCACCACTACAATCTGATCTGTATCTTGGTAAGAATTTAATAAGAAAAATAAACATCCTAATTTACAAAATCACATTTACAAACATTAAAAAAAAATTTACCCTACAAAACTAGAAAAAGAGAAAATGACATCCAACATACCGTATTAATGCAGGGCAACTCCTTGTTAAGTAGCCACGGTAAAGACAGCTTTCCTTCACCACGGTAACAGGACTTGATCCTCTCTCGCATGGCCAGGTTGATCTGGTGCAGTGTGAACAGACACAGAACCGTTTCTCTGGGTGGGTTAGCCCTGTTCTTCTGACCCTGGGAGAAGATGACAAACAGAACATCCTCATCTTCAGACAGGCCAAGAGCTTGGGCCAGTATCTTCCCTGGACGGTGCTTGTATGCAGCTTGAACCAGCTGGTATTCAACACCATCTTTGGTGCACCCAAGTGGGAACTCCACGTAGGAGTAAAACTCAGTGTCGTTGGAGCACATGCGGACGATCTTTGAGGTGAAAAATTTCTCGCCCGTTGCGTCCACTTGGGTGAGCTGGGTATCGAGTTGTAATGTAAGGAAATAGATGTATGTACGGCTGGAGAACCCATAAACATAGTAGATATCAAACGCTGGATACTGGGACAAGGTGTCTGAGGGAATCTTGATTTGTGAGGAAACAAACTCGTCTTGGTAGACCAAGCTGAACATGTTCACACTCTCCTCATCGGCTACCAGTTTGCGGCTGGATAAAGTGGGAAAATACTCTGATTTGCCATCAATGGCCGCACCGATGAAAAGGCGACTGCTGCCTTTCTTTTTCCTCTTCAGATCTCCGTCGTCATCACCCACCACGACTCCAGCCATTCCGTCTGGCTCTTTGGCTCCAGAGAGGTAATGCTCTTTACGGTGATGAGGTTCACCGAGCTTGAAAAGATCTTCCAACCGCAGGAACTGGCACACGCCCTGCCAGATGCTTCCACAAGCAACCAGTCGGTCGCCAGCGTAATCAACCAGCAGTAGTTTGTTGACGTTGTCCATGGACTCCAGTTTCTGGGCACAGGTTCGAACACTGGGGGGCGGGTAGCATTTGGCATTGTCATCCAAGGGTCCAGTCTGATGCGAACGCAGTTCAGTCAGATTAGCGGAGAGCTTATACACTCGGTTTATGGCTCCGACAAACACCTCGCCAGTTTTGCGGTGCACTGTGAGGTGAGTGAGGCTTGTGTCTTTCACCCTGAAGGTTCCACTAACTTCAGGGGGTTCAGTAGGAGACATGGGAAACGCTATGTTGCTCCTGGTCAATACAGAGAAAAACAATACCAGCAGCCACAATGACTTCATGATTCCAAACCTTCTGTTGTGGGGAATGAGGCGATGCTCTTCCCTCAAGTGTATTCCAGGCTTTTCCTTGTTTGCTGTCTCAGTGGTTCATATCTGCAGGAAAGAGAAGTAAAAATGCTTGTGTGAGTTTGACAACAGATTACATGGAGAGAGAAATGTCTTATCTTAAAAGTTTCATTGCATTCGGGGGTCATATCAAACTTTCAGACATTTTTTAAATGAGGTACAATGCCAGTGAAGAAATTGAGTTTTGAGGTTTGAACAAGGCTTGAGGGGTTTAATAAGGAGGACATTTATCTTCTTAAGTATGCAATACAATGAATTCACACTTCAAAAGATCAAGAAATAACATCTGATTCCTCATGACATGACTTCAAGCAGTGCATAAAACAATTAAAACCCATTTTCGGCACTTTTGCCTGAGACCAGCCCGTCTCCAGCATTAGCGTCTCTTGAGTCGGTGTATGACAGCTGGCTGAGGGGATTTTGGGTTGTATGTATTGATCGAGTGACTTCGATTGAAGCCAAGCCGTGTCACTTCCAGCCCTTTCACTCAATAGATCTCTAATAAACCTTTATGCTCACTAATCCAACAGTATCTGTTAATTAGGAAGCAGTTGTACAAACAAAAGCAGGGATGAGAAACGTAGAGAAATGAAAGATTCTGGTTCTAATTCTGATTTCATTTCACCATTCGGGTTCTTTAATGGTTCTATTAAAGGTTTGTCGTTTTGAGAAAGAAATAAATGTGTTTGGAAACAGATCTGACTGTACTTACAGCCCTCGTCTATGTGAAGGAGTGTATACACTGACTTTAACTGTGAGAAACAGATTCTCACACACAGCCGACAAACACATTTAATGGGAGTGTATCACTGCTTCCCCCAGAAAAGCCTGATAAACCCTGGGGGTGGGACTACATATCTGACTGACCAATGGCAGGAGGGGAGAGTTCCTTGTTTTGTGATTCCATTCGCTGATGCGAGTGGCACAGAAATGACACACCTTTCAATTCTGCATCTGAAGTGAAGCTACTGACGTCACGTTCATTTCAGTTTAAACTCTATAAATAAATAGTGGCTGTCCGTGAATTCAACCACAATTTCCATGCTTAAACAAGATAGATGTGAATTACACAGAAGAAATCTGATGACCAAAACCTCACTGAACGTCACTGAAAAGAGCACTGCAGCCTTCAGGAATCTAAACCCCAAATTCTTGCTCATTGTATTATAATGATGTATTGTAATACAATCTCTGATTCACAGCAGAAGCAATCACTGTAATTTCATTAGCACACTGGAAAGCGGCTGGTGCCAGTGGAAAAATCTGAACGCCTCAGCAAAACAAGTCAGATAAACATATCTGCTACAATCTAAGGTCTTAATAACACATCAGGCACACAAATATTTAATAGTTGTACTGTTTCTCTAGCTGTTTCCATAATGCTAAACACTGAATGTGTGATCACAGAACTTAAACATTAAACAGTATCAAAATTAAATCAACGTCAGATCATCAACCATCAACACGTCAGATCAGATCACACAAATGAGACAAAAGTTGCCAACTAAAGCTATAACGTCCATCAACACATTAAAACTTGCTGGAGGCAGCACAAATTTATACCGTTTTTCAATCCAAAACAAATATTTGTTTGAGAATGTGACGGACGATTTGGCACGGAGCAATTTTAAAGCACATCTATATTTCTGACAAACTCCCCCCGTGACCTTTCTGTCCGACCCGACTGTAAACAAGCAGCCATGTGGAATCTGAATGAGATGAGCGATGTTGTGTCCATAAAACAAGCCAGCGGCCCATTCACATGCACGTACGGGTCTTTGCTTTTACAGCACCCTGGTGAAATCATTACATGTATTAGGTGTGTTTTTCTAGTGCTAATTTTAGCTCCGTGCTGTTCCTCTGTTCATCACTGCTAAATTACAATGTCAATCAGTTTGGTCAGTCACTGAGAAAATAACACCGACTGTCAGAGGACACAAGAAAAACTCTGGGAATGAAGAGAAGAATGAAGCGCTCTCGTGCAACATGAGAACTCATGGTTAGTGACTCCATACAGTCGGCTGAATCAAATGCCACGAAACATCAATAACACCCAAAATATCCATTTATTTCTGCTCACATTTTAACAGCTCTATAATGAAAGCAGTTTTAAACCTGTCTGCCAAGCTGTGGAAAATTCACTAAATGATTTTGAATGTCAAAGCCAGGTAATACCTGCATTACATTTTGATTTACCATGGTAAGCACGGCCTCCATCACAAAGCCACTAAAACACCAGAAGGCACGGGGTAATGTAACACAAACAAAATCATTATTATTGGACAGCCTGAACTTATTATGATTCTACAGCAGTAACTATTACAACAGAAATTAAGGTTACAATGATACATGGGAAGAGAAACTGCTGAAGTTTTTCTTTATCATGTGTTTGTGTGTGTGTGTAGGAGAGAGACAGAAAGAATCACTAGATCACTCATGCATCTAATCAAGGACTACAGAATAAAGAATACAGAAATCCTCTCTTCCACGCGTCTGTAATGCGGGTCAATAACTCTTGATTAGAACAAAGACAAAAATCCCTTTCACAGAATCACAGACATGATAACACACAGAGCCAAATCCACACTGACACAGATCAGACCAATAACAAAAATACCCCTCAACATAAGACATGAGAACTGCTATACACTTCTGTATGCTCATTAGCACAACTGCAGCACTGTTTACTCGATCATATAAACATTAACAGAAATCTCTTGGTTTCCATGCAATGGTACACATCGACAGCGACCCTGTTACATAAACATGGGAAACGCTTGAGAATATTCAGTGCATGACCTGTGGAGCTATACATTAAACAACAACAAATATGAATTTTAAGACAGAACATCATAATCTGCTCACGGGCTGGATGGAGTGAAACAGATGCACAGGACAAAGATGATTTGTCTGACGCAAGTGTTTCATTAAAAAACAATTAAAAACAGTACAAATGCAACACAAGAACGCTTCCTAAAAGAATGTCCCGTAAATGCGAGATTGTTCAAATTAATTGCTGTGGACTGCAGGCTAATGAGGAGTCCATATATAATGACATGATAATAAAACAGAATATTTTACTTTCTACTCTGTTCAATTCTTTCATCTGACACAATAATGTAATTTATTCATATATGCAATTAACTGTGATTAATATGATAATTAATTGATGTGTCATGAATTTGATTACAATGATTAATCGATCATCAGGCCTAATACAAAACAAATGACTGTCAGAAGTGAAACACAAAAAACCCTGATGTGAACGTTTCAAAATTCCTCCCATGCCGTTTCTTTCTCTCTACAAAAATATTGTGTTAAATGAAAAAAGAGAAGTCAAATAAAACCAAGCCACCTGATATAACTGACAGATCTCCAGGCACATATCAAGTGCTGTATCTGTTGGCTTTAACAGATGCCGTCCTCAAACGACCACAATTCCACCGAGTCCTCAAAGGACTAAATCCTCCATCCACACATACAATACAGCAGCAACACATACATTCTGCGGTTCTATTCTGAGGATCACAACCCGAGCAATATTAGCTTCCAGGGTCATACAAGAACCTTCACGTGTCCTCGATTATTTCCTCTTTTTGTTATTTTAGTTGTGAGCCTCATCCTTTGGGTCGAGGTCAGATGTTTTTCTTGACGTTTTCTCTTTCAGACCTAAAGTGACCGTCAGTGGTGCAGAAAGCGCTGCAGCAGACGGGCACTTCCCCTGTACTGAAGTTGCTGCTTCAATACTAGGATGTCCTGGACGGTTGCCAGGGCATTGCTATGTGGTTGCTAAGGTGTTCTGGGTAGTTGTCAGTTTGTTGCTAGACAACTAGAGTGTGGCTGGTTGCTAGGGAATTGTTTAGTTGGTCAAATCAAACTTTTAAATGATATTCCAGTAAAGTGTAATCACACAAACGTTCTTAACCCACCTGAACATTTCATTATCATGGTGGCCACAAACATGTCCATGTCTCCTCTAATCAAAGAACAAGATACTTACTGCATCATCTCAAACTGTGTGTCTGAACCTTAGTCCAATACAACCTGCCCGACCCAAAACACAATCTGTGAATTCATATTCAGAGAGAGAGAGAGAGAGAGAGAGAGAGAGAGACAGAGAGAGACAGAGAGAGAAATTTTGAAATTCAAAACATCTTTATTTAAATCAAAACAGGACAATACATAATTTCAAAAAACAAAAAAACAAAACAAAAGAAAAATTAACTCAAAATATTTCCAAAAAAAAAAAACATTCTCAACAACAGAGCACAGGACATCCTTGAAGCACAGTACTTGTAAACTCCACTACATTATTTGTGGTAGTATAAAAATCAAAATCAATTTTTAACCTGGCTTTTTATCATTCTAATAAAGACAGTGGTAGCATCAAAATCTAGGGACCCTTCTATTTTATTCCTTCGACTGAGGTAGATAGCCATTTTTGCCTGACCTAAAACAAAATTAAACAACTGACATTTCACTCTCCACTCTGACTGTATCTAAAACCAAGAATAAACATCTTCTCAGAAAACTTTTCTCCAAACATCGTGAACATTCGTTTTAGAAGATTTAAAAAGAAAGACAAGTCTTCTGCAGCCCAAAAAGCAGTGAAAAACTGTTTCTCTCTCGAGACAAAAAGGACAACCATCACTTACATTAGGATTAATAACAGAAATAAAAGCATTTACAGCCACAATACCATGTAAAACTCTCCACTGTAAATCCCCAACCCTTTTTGTCAATGGTGGCTTGTAAAGTGCTCTCCATACAGGCTTGACCTTTTGTCAAGCCCTAAATGAACTCTCCATGGAGTGTCAGTCCGACATTTAATTTATTCTTATTTAAAATTTTCACGAACAGCCTGTACATAGTTTTCCCCCCATAACATCCAACCTGTCTGTTAAAGTCTCACTAAAATCTAAAAACTGACCAGTGCAATCTTTAAAATCAGGAGAAAGAAACAATATAGGAAAGGAATCATCAACATTTGACAAACAATGTCCAGTACAATAATCATTTAACAAAGAAAGTTCAGACTGTGTGAGTTCACATTTCCAAGTGTTCAGCAGATGATTTACAAGCCTGATGGATCCAATTCCCACATGTGAAGCCAGACCTGAAGCATTAGTCAGATCAGGTCCACATAGATCAACTACATGCCCCAGTGTGACAACCCCTGCCAACTGGAACTGCTGCAGCACAAAAGATCCAGCTAATTGTTGGACGTTGAACCGGGTTCCATGCAGTACGGCTCTTTCAACAGCCACGACAAGGAAACACTGCTGGTTGACCTCCGTTTTGAAACATCCCCACACAGTAAACAATCCAGAGTAAAAAGTTGGGAGGTTGCCCAAATTATGAGCACAAGATCTGTTAGGAACAAAGACTCAGCAAGACCCCAAAACTCACCTTGGTTAAAGATAGTTCGAGCTAGAGGTCTCCAAACCAGGTTTTGCGGGTCCAGCAAGGAACCTTTGAATAAACTGCAGTCGAAAAGTGGCCCCTCTACTGGCGAGATGGATGAGTCCTTGTCCTCCTTCCCCTTTTTCCAGAAACAGTATACTCTGAGGGACCCAATGAAGACGGTCCCAGAAAAAATCCACCAACACCGCCTGTATCCTAGATAGCAGCTGCGGGGGTCCATGCATATTAGACGATGCCACAACATGGATGACACCAAGTTATTAATAACTAATGTGCGTCCTCTATATGACATATGTGGCAGAATCCATTTCCACCTTTTAAGACGTCCTTCAACTTTTTCTAAAACATTATCCCAATTTTTGCACATAAAAGAATTATTACCAAGATAAACCCCAAGATATTTAAAACCACCCTTTTTTCCAAAATAGACCACCAGGTAGAACAAGCTTCCTGCTTAACTCATCACTAAAAGTAATATCACTTTTTCCCCAGTTCACTTTTGCTGATGACAAAACACTAAAATCATTAAGACTATCAACAACAGCATTAATATCGTCTTGATTTTTAACCATTACAACAACATCATCAGCATAAGCAGACAATTTAAACACTGATTCACACCCATGGAAATTCACTCCTGAAATACGCCGTCTAGAGTATGTAAAGAGGCTCTATGGCCAAAGAGTACAACATTCCAGACAGTGAGCAACCTTGTCTGATTCCCCTCTGAATTTTAAAAAGGAGCACTTAAACCACCATTGATCTTCAGTAAACTCTCAATATCTCTGTACAAGACCTGGATCATGGCTATAAGACCAGAGCTGAAACCAAAAGCATCTAGCGTTTGCCACAGATACTGATGTTCAACTCTGTCAAAAGCCTTTTCTTGATCTATTGAAATCAGACCAATATTACATCCCAATGAACTGGAGAGTTCCAAAACATCACGAATTAAAATAATATTGTCAGATATTAACCTGTTGGGTATACAGTATGTTTGATCAACATGAATTATTTGTTCCATCACTTTTTTTTAACCTCATGGCCAAGACCTTTGACAGCAGTTTGTAGTCTGTACATAGCAAAGCCACTGGACGCAATTCTTGATATCAAGTAAATCTCCTTTTTAGGGAGAAGAGTAATAACTGCTCTCCTGCAGCTCAGTGGCAATTTTCCTTTGCTTAAACTGTCTCTTAGCACAAGCAGCAGATCCGAGCCAATTACAGGCCAAAAACTTTATAAAAATCTGCGAAAGGATCAATGCCTGGAGCTTTACCCCTCTCCAGACTCTGAAGCTGTGTACAGTTCAGCAGCAGAAAGCTGCATCCAGCTGTGCATTAGCTTCCACTGAAACCTTGGTAAGTCCTCATAAAAAGGTTGCGCCATCTCAGGTCTCCTTGGAACTCCTTCTGGAAAAGTTTTTCATAAAAAGCCACTGCACATTTACGAATATCCACAGGGTCCTGTAGCAGCTGCCCAGTTCTTGATCGAAAGAGTGCATGAGTCTTCTTTGCCCGTTCTTCTGTTCAAGACCAAAAAAAGAAATGTGAGGGTGCATCCATTTTAACAACATTTTGAAAACGTGAGCGAACTAGAGCACCTTGAGCAGAAAAACCCAACAGGTTAGACAGAGCTGACTTTTTCTTTTGAGAGCTTTAAAATGCTCTCTTTCTCCTGTGGAGTCTGCCAAAACCTGCAGCTTCACTATTTCACTCTCCAGGACTTTCATTGACCTGGCCATGTTCCTAGAGACATTGAGAGTATACTGTAAACATAATTGTTTTATTTTGCTTTTTCCTATATCCCACCATTGCTGTAAGGAAGTATACTCAGATTTAGTTTTTTGTAAAATTATTCCAAAAAAAACTTAAAAACATCTCTAAAAACATTATCGGAGAGCAGAGCCACGTTAAAATGCCAATAAGCACTGTTACATTTCACATCTTTGACAAAGACAGAAACCTCAACAAGGCAATGATCTGAAATACCAACAGGATATATTGAAGAACTCCTGAAAATAGTACACTGATGTTTAAAACAATAAAATCTGTCAAGCCTGGCCAAAGATAAAGAGTTGTCTTTAACATGAGTCCAAGTATATTGGTTAGTAGGATGAAAAAACCTCCAAACATCACACAAATCATTCACCTCAATTAAATTAATAAGACCCTTTTTACTTGGTCCATGTGGCCAGGATGGTTTCTATCTAAAAATCGGATTTGCAGTGCAGTTAAAATCACCACCCAGAAAAAATAAAACCATTATTGCCACAGTTACAATAACAGAGCTTAAAACCTTTAAAAGGCCACCCTTTCAGTGCCTACAGTTGGAGCATAAACATTAATAAAAGTCAGTTTAACATTTTCAAAAACAGCTTGTATTTTTAACAAGCGGCCCTCAATAATTTCCTCAGTATCACAAGCAATTGGTAAAAAAACCCTAGAAAACAAAACAGCAACCCCACCACTGCTACTACTCTTATGACTTAGATAAACCTCCCCATCCCATCCTTCTTCCATGCAGATTTCTCAACGTGCTATGTGTTTCTTGTAAAAAAATAACATTTAATTTTTTTAACTTTAAATAAATTGAAAAGAGAAGCTCTCTTCACATCCTCTCTGGCACCATTTATGTTTAAAGAGCCAAGCTTTATGTCACACATGATAGAAATAAAGCTGCAACTTAGA
>JAZGTH010000002.1:14512500-14735000 GCA_036877525.1 Chromobotia macracanthus | reverse complement strand
ATAATGGTCTGTTGTGCACTGGGGACGGGACACAGGTTAGGTTTGGGTAGTTAAGACGCGTTTCTGAATGCATGACACAAATGCCCGGTTCTCCAGCACGTTTGCGCTGACTTTTAACCGCTTTTAACGACGCCTTTGTTCCCGCTGTGCTTACCGACCACATGCAATCCTTCCCACGTTATAACACGCCGTCTGTGCTCTCATACGTGAGATTGCATTATGTTTTGCACTTGAAGAAGCATGCATTACATCTGCAGAGCATGCACCCGTATATAAACCCGGCCGTGTGACGGTGGGTATGGAAATGAACAATCGCAGACCTACCCGTGTTCAAAGTGCAACAGTTTCCTTCACGGCTGTGTTGCTGACGAGCCCCTCGGTGCCTGCCCAAGCAAAACTGGGAGATTTCGTTTGGTTTTCTTGTGCAAAACACCCGACTGAAGCCCTGGAGGTGCTCACCGCGTCGATGACATGTTACTCTCCGCTCGGAGCTGCACTATGAACGGGCGCGCTCGGCTCCTGGCGCTTTAAACCGGAGCGTACCACACCGAGCGTAGGGGTGCTCCGAAACGCTCGCGTATTTGACAAGAAGTTGTGCGACAACCCTAAACAACTTAAGGGGACATTGTATGCGTTCACATTTATATTGGTTTAAGTCTGACGAAACGTCACAGAGTTGCTCCGGGATCGAGTAGATTTGCTGGCGGGCGGCCGTCGATCACACCCGCCGTGATTGATAGTATCGCCCCGCCCTTCGTTTAGGGTTCCCGACCGGCCCAGATGTTGAGCGGAGAAGATGCGCCTGATTACAGAAATGAAGACCAGCGCTGACGATTCAACATGTTTCTGAGGATAAATGCAGTGAAATGTTGTTGTTTCATGCGTATATATATTCCATATTATACATATATTCCGTGTATAATATATATTGCACAGTAAAAAACTGTGATTGTTATTTTATGCAGAAATCTTCTCTGTCTCATGATGATGTTTTGAGCTGTTCTCTGTTCTCAGATAACAGCTGTCAGTATCATATACAGTCACACTGTCATGCATATTAAACATTGTTCTTAAGTTGTTAGTGGTTGTTTTAATGTTTTAAAAGCGTTACAGAATTAAAACATGTTTAAGTTCTTGTAACCAAGCAATAGCAGTAATGAAACCTCTGAACACATAAGGGAAACGTTAGGGAAACATTCTTTCAACCTCAGATTGTTAGCTGGGTAGCCTGCAGCAGATTTGTCCTGTGCTCTTTTGTTTTTAATGAAGTTTGATGTAATACAGTAAATAAACACAACAACCACCTGATGAAGATTTCAGTCAAGCTTTTTGGCTTTTATAATGACTTCACTAATATGTGTTTTACAACTCTGGAGGGAAACATTTCAGCAGATTTGCTTTCAGAAGCAGCAGGAAAGCATAAAGCTTGTATCTAATAAGTACATTTACTTAAGTGCAGTTTGTACCTAAATGCTGAAACTGCAGAGGCCCAAAATAACCGGGCTGGGTAGGAGAGGATGGTAGTATTTGACTTCCCTCCCTGCCCCTCCTCCTGCTGTGATCCAGGCAGTGTTTGTACTTGGCGTGTTCTGCCCGGCCCGGTTCTTTCACTCTGTAATTGTGAGCATCTGTAATTGAAGCCAGTTGAGATCAGCAGCCCGCAGTCCTCAGTTTTTTAACCACATCGGGCTTGTGCAGGACGGAGCTGCTCGCTGCTGCACACGGCTGCCCAACAACTGGGATGGAAAAATGGAGAAACTTATAGATCAGAGGAAAGATTGTGGATTTTGTGAAAGCATAAACCTCACTGTCATATTCCAAAAAGTGACAATCAGCTCCCTGAGGGACAATGCTGGATAAAATCTTTAATATGTCTGTTTCTCTTAGACAGCGATGAGATGAAATGAAGAACACCACAACTCCACATTCCCAGAAAACACCTGGAATTGTGCTTACCTTGAATTCATTGTTAGGAGTTTAGGATAAAAGCCTCTGCCAAACACATCAATAAATATTACAGTAAATGTATGGCACTTCCACTGTAAATGAACAGTTGTGTTAATTGTGTTTGTTTCGGGCATTTTAGGATAAATATGAGAAAAAGCAGTTCTTCTATTAAGTCTCCTGAGCTTTGAAAGAAAAAACCTATGAGCAATAACATTTTTCTAACACGTCTTTAGAGCTGTTCGGTCTACAGCAAAGCACTAAAAAGGTTTTGTCAAATACAAAAGCAAAACAATACCAAACCATACAAAAATATCTTCAAAATGAAACATTGATATTACAGTTTTAAAGGGTGAGTCCATGTCACACAACCTGTCCATGTTGGCAGCTTCTCATTTGGCTGCTTCTACCAAATAACAGATGAATCTGCACCACAATACAGAATCTGATTGGCTGTGTGGCCTTTGATGTCAGCAACACAACATATGGGAAACATTTCTCCACTGTGTTTATGTGCTTATTTATTTTGCTATACTAACTATATGGAATTATATGACCAGGTGGATTTGATTTATTGTATTTAGCATTGTCTTTCCTTCACAACAGAGAACCCCGTTCTAAACCATACTGAACATTAAAGTAATGCATTTATACATTTAAAAAAGAAAACTGAGAAACATTTTAATAAACCCCTCTTCTAAAGACACTGTCTTTAGTTTATGAAGCTCTGCTGCATTAATTCATTTGTGCAGTGACCTCTCATTTAATGCTGTATCGCAGTATCAAGGGGAACAAAGTAACTTTTTCATCAAACGTGACGTCTGCTCCCTTTTTATCATGTCATACAGTCCCACAGTGGATCGTGATTTATTACAACTCTTGAGTTATTTCATTTTCCCAGTAAAACGTTTTGCAGAAGGTCATGAGGCGTCTCTTCTGAAGGTTGGAGCGGGAGACTAGTGAAGCATATTTAAAAGATCACAGCAGAGAGACGTCACGCTTACAGTCAGTTTATGAGCCTGCATGCGTCTCACTGAAACTTCATTAACCTTGAGAATGAATCCTAATGGTTATTGGCAACTATTGTTGCTTCTCTTTTTCAAGTGTTAATTGTTCATTTATGCGAGTCGCTTTCGACACTGGCAGAGTCTTAAATGCTACAGTCACTGTTTGTCTGTGTTATGCACCCTGTATATCTGTTTAGAATAAAGTTCCATAGTATTGCAATACAATTTTTATTTTGGAATTTGTACTTTAATACCGTTACTTTCTGCCCCCTACCATGATTACAACACCATCGATTTTTTTAGAAGTACTTTTGACACACCAGTGTTTTCACACTTACACAACTACAATTCCACTTTTATTTGCACACTGCAAACATGACAAAAAGTAATTTCCATCAAACACGTGTATACATGTGCAGTCACCTCACTCTGCACTGTGCCTCACTGCCCCCTGAGTGAAATTATCAGTTATAAACTTACAATGAGTAAATCATTACAAAGCGATTGAACAAGATCATGCATGTACAAACTCCTTTTATTTGATCATTTAAAGTAACATTCCATGTTCACATTTACAGTAAAACATCACAGCTACAGGAACACACCTAAAACAGTAAACAAGGCCAGACATTTCCAATCCATCAAAGCAGAAACGTAGGCAGATAATTTTAATGCTGGCCTATTTACATTGTAAGTGTCTTACTGTAACCGCAGATTTTGCCTTTTTAAACTGAGGAACCTATAAAATTCTGTTGGACTATTGCCATGAATTACGAAATTCTGAACTCAATTTTACCTGTTTCAAAGCATGATGGATCTCTGATTAACATGATAGTAAAACAGAGATGTGATGGTCTTCCTCTGCACTGAGATTTTAAAAGAATACACTTTTGTACTCTGTGTATACATTGTGTAACTACTATAACACACTTTCACACCAGTCCAGTTTTGAACGCTTTATTTTTGTGTTAATGTCAGAGTCGGTGTTTAAATGTCTCCTGCTATTTTTATTCCACCCCTCTTTAAGACATTTTCGTTTAAGTGCTTTCCACATCTCCACTAAATGCGTCCAAAGAATTCTACAGAACCCTGCACTAGAACATTTGGCAGGAGCTCATAAAGCAAGTGTAAATGGTGAGAAGTTTCTGGAACACACACAGTCACACACAAGCTAACACACAACCACTGCGCACAGAGACATCCAGCCATGCTCAACCCCAATGTGAAAATTGATGCCTACATCCTTGTAATTTGCAAAAGTCACTATAAAAAGGCATGCAACACGCATGACAATAGCTTTCTCTCTCGTTTTACTGCAGGGCACTCGGGGCCCCTGACAGGGACCGCCTTCTTACCCCCAAACCACTTCGTTCAGCTTCCTTTCCACTCTCTTAAAATGCACATCTGGCCCCATAAGCCACAGCAGCTGTTTTTTAAATTACGTGTGCACTCTGGAGGGTCTGAACCACAAGGCCCGGCGGTCTGTCCTCGCCCACGTCTGATAAAAGATCTTATTAAACTACCTTAATTTGCCTCCATCACTGAAAAGTCTTTTATTTTACTCTTTCATCTACTTAAAGGTTATTTTGTATCTAAACACAGAACAGTCTGCCACAGGGAATTAAAATACAACTGTTTACAGTGGAAATAAGACTTTTACATAAGACTTAAAGAAAAGGTGCCTGCTCACACTAAACTCACAACTGGTTGCAGGATGTTGCTATGCCGTGGCTAGCGTGTTTTGAATGGTTTTGAGCGTGTTGTGTAGACGGTTCTGAGTGGTTCCAAATTTCTCTATGTATCGGAACGGCATCATATTTAATGCATTTGGCAAACATTTTATCCAAAGCAATTTACAGTGCATTTGTGTTATTGCTTTTTTTAATCATGCTGTAGTTTTCATGTGCTGTTTCATGGCTTTTTGCCATCCTGCCGAAAACATTCATAAAACTTCAAAGTACAGCTCAAACAGTTGCCAAGCAACAATTCTTTTTGTACAGTACCAAACAGCAGGCTGTGCAGTAATGTTGTCAGTGGGGTAATCCTCCGGGAATTATTTGGGTGCTCAGTATTCCACAGAAAATTCGGGAGAGAAAAACAGATAAAAGATAAAATCTCAAATACTCTCAACAGTGATCATGAAAATTGGGCCTGAAAATTACTATGTACTTACACATAAAGCACAAGTTACATGTTTTTCCAGAGCACTACCATGATGTCTGCAAGTCAACGTGACTTTTCTTTTTTATTTATAAAAATCTGTTAAATAAGGGTACACATGACTGTATATTTTAGTTAAGTTCATCGCAGGGCTCTGTAAGTACAAATATACTCAAATAGTCTCTAAATTAAACGAGTAAAATTTTCATTAAATAAAACTGCACAATATACAAAAATTTGAAAAATGTAACCTAAAATAGTTTTATATGAAAGCTGTCCTGTCACACTGCATTAAAAAAGTGACTCTCTCACTAAATGTATAATGGTACTGCCACAGGCCTTTTATAAACCTAGTAAAGATTTAATCTAGAATTTGATTTGGACAAGATGATAAAGACTTTAAGTAACATTTATGTATGATATTGAAATTCAGCAAATCTGACACAAAAAATCAGCATTTATGAGCAATCCTGCCCTCTACATCCAGCCCTGATACACACAAGCATTTCTATAACATGCCCACCTACCAGAAGGCAGATATTAGCTGAAAGCAGAGACATAATATAAAATCCTTTAAGTTGTGGAATTGGAACAACTGTTTGTGTTGCTTTTCTGTGCCCTTGTTAATTAAAACATGCTGAAAATGACCTGTCACCTAGCAACAACCAGGAAATCTGTATTCAATGAAGTAAAAATGAATAATCACAAAGTTAAGAGGGCCAGTGTGGGGGATTATGGGAAACTGGCCCACGTGACAGAGAAAAGTGTTATGTCAGTGGCTGTCACTAAATGTCAGTGTCACAGGTGGAGTCTGCAACTGCACGACTGCCAAACAGAAAACTGCAGCAGAGCAGAAATCATCACAACACACACGCAGCATAAACCACATCAGCAGAATCTACAGTTATTGACTCCTCCAGTAACAGCATAAAAGAGCACAAATACAACAGAAGAAGAAGATCCGCAGCAAACTTACAGCCTTACAAATAAAAGTTCTTTAGAGGTGCCTGGAGAACGGTCTTATGAAGAACCAGTTCAGGCTCCACAGGATTCTTCAGTTGACAATATGGTTCTTTGAGGATTAAGAAGAGTTCTTGATGTTAGATTACAGGTTGATGTTAGATCAGCCTATCGGTTTCAGGGTTTTTCCTACAGTGGTTCTCAACTGGTGGGTCGTGACCCAAGAAATGGGTTCCAGGTGCTCGTGACAGAGTCATGGACAGCAGAGAACCAACAATTACATCATCAAAAACTGTCCACATTAGACAGATTTTCATTGACTGATGGTAAGGATATGTTTGTTTACGTCTGTACAATAAACACTTTTAATACTGCGTTGAGTCCCTTGTCCAAATCAGGACCAGTTGAGATCCACTTCTTTTTAATGCAACAGTACATTACATGGTTTTGCAAAGAACCACAGAATAGAAAGTTCATTGTGAAACCCGGAGATGTTTGTCCTATGACATCAGGCCCTAAAACCCTTTTGTAATAAAAATTTTCCTTTTTAAAAGTGTACATGCTGTTTTTCATTTTAGGTTTCTGAAAAATTAAGCAACTATTGAGCAAAACTCATTTGTATTTATGTATGCCTTGCAGAAGGGAGTTTAACCCATACATTTGCTCTTAATGATGTTTCTCCTCTGGATCAGTCTGTTTTTTCACACAGTGTTAGAGAAACAGGAGACAATGTAAGTGTGGAGTAATGAAGACGAGAAAGGGGAGAGAGAGAGAGAAAGATAGAAAGAGAGAGAGAGAGAGAGAGAGAGAGAGAGAGAGAGAGAGAGATGGCATGCATCCCTTTGGTGAGTCTGGACTGGACTGACTCTTGGGCTTCACTGACAGCATCTCAAGGGGAACAAGCTGCCTGCTGGACCTGAACTGAACAAAGCATTGCTGAAAACTCTGAGATCACCAAAATGACCTCAGGATTGAATACACTCCTGAACACATCTTTCATTATTGCTGTTTGATTTGAACAAAAATGTCCCATAGACCTCCACTGCAGGAGAAACCCAAGCCACATCCAGAAATCAGAATCATAGAGACTTAGCAACAACTCAGCAACCACATAGCAATGACCTGGCAACCACGCACAACACCCTAGCATTGTGTCAGAGTTTTTCCCAGGCAGATGCCACTCACAGATTCTGTAGCTCTAGTATGACCTCACATTGTCTGTTGTAGGGCAGTTTACTGTATTTACAACAGCTGCAGCTGCAATGAGTTTATCTGAGTTTATCAAGTTATCTGCATATGAACACATATAACACATACAGCAGTGATGATGAGGGTTTCTGTGGGCAGGAGTGTGTGCTGCCAGTGTGTATAAAACAAGAGCTGAATGAGTTCAGAGATCACAGCATCAACACCAGCTGCTGCTCCCAGACACACACACACACACATAATCACACACACACACATACACACACACACAAAAAAACCACACACACACATAATCACACACACACACACACAAATACACACACACACTCACACACACATACACAGACACACACACACACACACATAATCACACACACACACACACACACACACACACACACACACACACACACATAATCACACACTCACACACACACACACACACACACACACACACACACACAATCACACACTCACACACACACACACACACATACATAAACACTCATGCTTGTGGTCTGTTTTTCACCCCATTCAGTCACCGCACCACACTGCGCTCACACTCAGCCCCAGCCGACCCTTCCTCTGAGAGAGAGAGAGAGAGAGAGAGAGAGAGAGAGAGAGAGAGAGAGATGAAGTTGTGAAGTTGAGTATCCTGAGGGCAGTATATTATGTAGTTAAGCACAGGTCGGAATATCTCTGCATACCCTCATAACAGCTCATCTCTGCCCTGAGTGGAGACAACTCAGCCCTGCAGGACAAAACAGCAGGAGAGAAGCGTTTTTATTTTCACGATTTTCAACATGCACCATCAAAGCAGCCCATACCATTATAATATATGTATATATGTATATGTATATATGTTATATTAAAAGAGTTTTAGAAGAATTATCAGAGACAAAGTTGATGCTTAAAGAAAACTAAATGCATAAATTAAAAGTCTGTACTCATTTACTTACCCTCATGTTGTATAAACCTGTATGCTGGTTTTGAATGAAAACATGATTTTAATAGAAGCAAAAGAGCTGAATGACACAATGTTTAACATACAGTAAGATAAACAGAGCTATAAAAATAACTGTGGACAGAACAGCTTAGATTGTTTGATCATGGAAGAATCTGATGAGTTCATATTAAAATATTTGACTGATTACAGACTTTTGTATCTTGGCAAATATGAGCAGTTTGAGATCACTTCTGAAACTGCAGGAGACTTGTGATGTTACTGTAGTCTGTTTACAGGAGAAAAACCAGGCGAACAAATCAGCATAAAAAGACTTGATGGAGATGGAGGTAGCCAATTGTAACATTTAGCTCATTTACATATAGAACAATATTTAAGATATCTCATTAATGTATTGTTTTTTCTAGTTGCAAGTGTTGGGAAGTGTTGATACCCACTTTACCCAAGTTATTTTGACACTTTTTTAAAACATTCCACTAACCACTTAAGAAAAATGGTTTTGGTATATATGATATATAAAGTTAAAAAACGCTCTACTAACGTTACTGCAGGAACATTTTTTGATCACATTTAGAGACTGCTAGCCAATGTTCTAGAAACATTCCATGTTTGCTGGGCTAAATCAATTCAGCATTAGGTGTGCTGTCTATTTTTAGCCTATTTGCACACTGAATACATATTTCTCTTGAATTTCTCGCATCTGTTTAACCATTTTCAGCTGCTATTTATAAATGTATCCAAAACTCTGTCCTGCCTTTGTATTTCTTGGTATTTGGAGTTAGTTCAAGAACTCTGTGTGAGGATGTCACATGTTGTTTGTACGCTGGGTAATGAGCTGGTCATATGTAGCTTTACAGTGGTGGAGATTTATGACCATTTATTCCTTATCTGGCTTTCATTACATTTATTGAACTTTCACTGCCACACGTCAGAGCCAAACTACTGCTGCTTAAACGCTGCCTAGTCCAAGCCAGATCGAACCTCTTCCCTGCCTGATCTACAGCAAACACATCATCTCCTCTCCAAACCTGCAGCCTTCATCTCTCTCGCCCTCTTTCAGTCTTGGCCCTTAAACTTTTGGAAATATGTGCCCCCCTAAAAGCAGCTGTATTAAAAGCCTGTGAATGACCCTCACAGAGTCACATTGTACAGGAATGAACCAGATGAAAACAGAGACAAAGAATAAACCTTATACACTGCAGAATTATATTGTTCCATATATAATAGAAATGTTGATATGATATATATTTCTATATATAAACTTGATTCAGCTTTTTTAAGGAAAATAATTTTCCTTTTTGTGTAGCCAATCAAAAGGATTTCTTTTAGCACAGATTCCTTAAAGGTACAGTATCAAAAAACAGCTGTTTATTTCTAAGGGTCAGAGAGAGGCTGGAAATTGGCATGTGAAGCTGACATATTAATGCTTTGGGCATCAGATTATAAGCAGACTTCTAAAATAGCTCCTATGATATCATTATTCAACCTTATCAATTTACTGTTACTAATACATGTATTGTTGCTGTGTTGATTCTATCATAAAATCACTTTTGATTAAAGCAACTGTTAAATAAATAAGCGCAAATGTATATAACTAATCCAGTAGTTCTTAACTAGTGGACCATGACCCCTTTCAGTTTAGATGTTTAGTGTTTATAAAAACACAATGCAAAATGCAAACAGTAAAATTCAACCAACCAAACAACTATAAGCTAAAGAAAATAAGACAAGCTCATTCAAACATTCACAATGTCACTATAAATTTAACAAATAGAGAAATGAATAATCCTGTTTTAATGTTTACTTTCTTGGTTACCGCATCCTCTCCAAACAAGCAGTATGAGAGTCACTGTGCTGATCAATATGACAAAGGCAGATTATTATTCCAAAAATGTTTTTTTCCCCACTGAAAAGTTGCTTGATACTGTAATTCTCTGGGATAAATGGATTGGTCTCCATGGAGATGGCTGGCGGGAGTTGTATTAGAGCGTTATCGCCGTCCTCGCCCAAACAGATGGAGGTGAGCGGATCATTTTCCATGTGCTCCAGTGAACACAGACTTCTCTTGTCAGTTGGATCTGAAGCAGCTTGAGGGCCACAGACTCTCCGTCTCTCTGTGCTCAAACAACTGAAAGTCTTTGTGTACATCAGAGCTGGTCATCTACATCTGAGCGTTTACTCACTGCGGACATCCTGTTGAAAAGTTTATGATTGTGGGGTTATGAGGAGACTGGTGGCTCTCTTTAGCAGGTACTGAACGCTTTAAAAGGTCGAGTCCTGCTTATTAATCTGCCTGATTGCTGTGAAGCCATCTTGAAACAACAATGAAGAGCCTCAGTGTTAACTGACCCGCCTTCATGAGAGCTGGTATAGAGCTGGTTCCAGCAGTTTAGTTTATGCTAAGCAATGCCCATTCTGTAATTTCAACACTAAGTGCCTACTACGATTTGGAATGCCCTATTCCTAACCTCACGTACTACTTAGGGATGCATATGCAAACTGAGACGCGGCCGGAAACTGACTGTACTGTAGAATTACAATAATTCACTTAAAGCGTATCATCTCACCCACTCTGTGGTGATGATGTGGATAAGAGAGACTTTATGGTAAGACAGCGAGTTTGTTCACCAGTCTGCACCAGTGTGCTACTGAGGGGGTGTTCTTGGAGAGAGGGTCTATGGGTGAGATGTTGCTATGAGATATGGGATGGCTGCAGGCCTGGGTTGAAAAGCCATGGCAGAAGGTCATTAGATTGTGGTTTCACATTAGCATGCACTGAATGGGATTACCCAGCCAGAGGAGCTCAGAGACAACACACCCCACAGGGTTGACCAGCCATTAGCAGAACTCTAGCAAACAGTCCCTTCTTTATTTACAGCTATTTTTACTGTCTATTCCTGAGTTTCTCAACTCAGTCCATCACTTTCTCTTCCCTTTCTAACCACGCACACAGTTCTGTAGTCAGTGTTGTGGATAATACTCACTGCACGACTAAACCTGGTTTCTGCTGACACTTGCAGATCATCTCCCTCAGGTTTGCAGACACATCCAGAGGGATGCGTCTCATAATAATCTCAGTTTTCTCTTTTGGTTACTGTTTTCACTGCATTGATCAAAAGCACGTTACAAAGTACACAGTAATTTACTTGTTAAAACGTGACAGAAATAGCGTATGTAACCATTACGACTAGGGTCATCCGTACTAGACTGCAGTATGCAAATTGAATATATCTGTTAGTTGTCCCAGGTAACCAGAAAGTAACTTCAATAACTATTTGAGACACCTGAGAACCTGCACTGACCAATCAGCATGAAAAACCAGACTGCTGATCATCACTTGACTCGACATGGAAATCGTCACACTTGATCAGGTGACGTATGTAATACAGCGTGAACAGCTGTAGAGAAAATCTCAGTTTTGATATAAAAATACTGTTTCTGCATTATCCTGCTGTTTCTGTGCTGCAGAAGAGATTCATCATCAAACACATCCAGGAACACGGCCAACACACTCGCATCTGGGAAAACACAGATCTGCTTTAAGCACTTAAGATTTCATTGATTTTCAGGAGGGAAACAAACTCACACCAGCGTTTAGAGGGCAAGATTTACGGTTTCATCCCTGAGGTGAGAAGCGAAGATTGTCTGAACTGAATTTATATCGTTTTATAAACTAAAACAAGACACGTTTTGTATCATGTGCAAACACAATCTTATAGTCAACCACACTGAAGAATGTTTTAGGTTGTGCTGGCCGATATGACAGTTCTCATAGACTGTCACAATTTACAGCTATTATTTTTGTGTAAAATCTTTGTAATGAAGAAAAACATACTGACCACATCTTTAAATATCAAAAAGGTCAGTTTATTGAAAACCTTAAACAAACAAATCTACATTTTGTACAGATTACATTGTCTTTAAATAACTGTTTTGCAGTTACAGTGATCTGTACCTTTTTTGGAGTGATTAAGAACTGAACCTCAAAACTGCCCCCTGCTGACAGTAACAGCACATCACAACACACCACACATCACACCACACATTACAACACACACCACATCACAACACACAACACAACACACATCACAGCACACATCACAACACAACACACATCACAACACACACATCACAACACACACATCACACCACGCATCACAACACACACCACATCACAACACACACCACATCACACCACACATCACAGCACAACTCACACCACATCACAACACGCATCACACCACGCTTATAACTTTAGGGGACATACTGACATACCATTTCCTGTTCTTTGGAAATAAAAAGTTATATGTACAATGGAAATAAAAAAGAAAATGATAATTTACTGAAACTCACCGTCTGTCATTCTGTACTTTTTGATATCAGACATGACAATGATGGCTACCCAATATTCAGAAAGTAAGTCTTAAAATAATTCAGAAATGAATTCCTAAGATATATATTCACATATATTCTCAAATATAACAAATATTATATAATTTTTTAGGGTGGTTATGCATAATATATAACCTCTAAAGGATAAAACTCTTATCCAGAATAGAAACAGCTGCATCCACTGAATTTGAATGTGACTGACCCAAAGAAGCCAGAAACAAAAAAACGATGCATTTCATCTCTCTGTATGGGTCCATTCGGCCGGTGGATCTCGAGGGCCTTTGGGCTTCTTCACACGACTGTTGAAACCTGAAGCACAAGACAATGTTCATGATCAGCTGTCATGATGGACCAAATAAGTTTATAATTGAGATGGATCTTGCATCAGTATCAGGGTTAAAGGTTTGTTCTTGAACCCTAAATATGAGTAAAAGCCAGAGTGATGTTTGGTGTAGCAAACAGTTGGGCAGTTGTGGCTGGTAAGTGAGCTGGGCTTGTAATCAGAAGGTTGCTGGTTCGATTCCAACACTGGCAGGTAGCAACTGAAGTGCCCTTGAGCAAGTCACCTACCCCCAATTGCTCCCTGGGTGCAGCAGTGCGCTGCCCACTGTTCTGAGTGTGTGTGTGTGTTCACTCCTCACCAATGATGGGTTAAATACAGAGGTCATGGGTTACCATATCTGACAAATATGTTACTTTCGAAGACCTCAGATATGTGCTGCTGAATCTAAACAGTGAGGTCTTAATCATCTGTGATTTTAACTGTGTATGTTCTAGAAAGCGAATAAGCAAATATTGTTTACTTTTATAAATACTGACTTCAACAAAAGAATAAGAAGAATACAAATTTGCCCAAAGACTCACTAATAACCCAATAGTGTTATCAAATAACCTCATCCAGCGTACATCAAACACGAGTTAGTGTGTGTGTGTATGGGGTTACCCACCCAGACTGCCAGGTGCAAACACACTGCTGGTGTCTCTGACACTGGCAGACACATATTCATAATCAGCATCCGAAGAGGACTGACTTTCAGCTGAGGAAAACAAACAGATGATAAACAACTCAAAAACACAGCTGAGAGAGGAGAGAATGTGAGACACATTCCTGTTTACTGTTATTTCACCCCCCTGGGCGGATAAAGAGTCTCTCGGGGAAGGAAAGACTCCTGCACCACCACCAACATTTTCCTGTGTTGTTTACAGTGTATATGACACGCAAAACTGTTACACTGCATGTAAATAAAAACAGCAGTAAATAAAACCGCAGTAACAATTAACTTACATAAACTTGTAGATCTTGAGAGATGGTTTTGTGGCTGAGGAAAATAAAATACATTTTATTTGACAGAAATCTTCGTCTGTGATCATCAAGGTTATAAAAGACTGCATGCATCACTCAAACACCTACTGGGATCAAACACTGAATCTGTCAGGTTATTTTTAAAGCTTAAGTGTGATGGCAGCTAGAAGTCTCATAACACAGGAAGAGGCAACACTGACAAGAAAAGCAAACAGACACAAATGAGACATGCAGACCAGAAACTGCATACATGAATGCATTTATATAAGAGCTTGGTGACCCTTAAAGCAGGACTCTTTAAGCTCTTTTCTACGACTTCCGCCGGCCGTATCTCCGGTTCCCGAAGGGCTAGGAGGGCGGTTGAGGGCTCGTCAGCAAGCCAGTTATCTCATCAGATCTTAGCACTTTAATCTAAAGTCTGTTGTGTTAAGATGAAAAACAGAAAAACAGAAAGAATTACCTGTGTGTCTCTGTTCATCGACTTCAACCCGCCTAAAAATACACAAAAAGAATTTATTCAGAAATGATTGTTTTTCACATTTAACCTGACCACTACTACAAACCCACAAAGTATGAGCAATTATTATTTTCCTAAAAATAATTAACTTCTGTATGTGTAAAAGAGGTCATTTACTCCCCTCAATGACACTACCATCAAATACGGGAACTTTTGAAGCTAAACAGACCAGAGGAGCTCTGAATGCCTCAGTGATTATATAAAAACAGAACAAAGATAAAAACTGAAGCTTCCTGTCAATAGCATTGATTTTATCACAATAAAACATTATTTCCTCTGTGCAAAACTGTGCACGACAGACCTATTTGTGCAAACCTTTAGAGTGCATCTCAAGTCAGAAGTCTGTATTGTTGTTTGTTTCGATTAATTTTCAATTCAAAATGTCTTGGTTTCCCAAACAGAGCTTTAGATGTTCTAAAACGTATTTTCTGACTTGCTATAATAATAAGGTTTTCTGGGTGGTTGCCAGGGTGTTGCTATGCGGCTGCTAAAGTAGTTTGAGTGGTTTTAGCATTTAACTTTTTCTGCTCCCACGGGCCTAATGAAAACAGACCTAACCAGATTATGAACAAATCAGTTGCTCCCTCAATGCCTAAACACTAAATTTAAGTGATATTAAAGTTAACACTATAATTATCAATCTACAGATGAAGTATTGTTTAGTTAAATAAAAAAAAAAACTTCCTTACCTGGCAGTATCTCATAACCATCACTGTCCATCACCTTGGGTCCCGGCCCTCCTCTCTGATTGGCTGTTGCTTTGTCATAAGCAGGTGTGGCTGTGGGGGGTAATGCTGATACAGGTCTAGTTTTAGGTTTGACTGTACTGTACAGAGCTTTGTTATTGTCTAACTGAGCATTGTCATAAATATGGACGGTGGGGGGTTGCAGTTTGGACTTGTTGATGACAGCGTAAGTGTCGCTCATGCTGGTCTGAGGGAGAGGATGAGAAAGTCTGGACCTGAGAGCCGGATTTCTGAAACCAGAAACAGACACATGCAAACATCAAACACCTGTCTGACATTTAGCAAAGGCTGCTGTTCACAGCTAAACTCTTGCAAATATTTGCTATTACTCATAACTAGAGTTAGGGTTAACCCTAATTTAAACAAACCTCTAACTTTGGCACTTAACACATCCTGCACTGTAGTCTTGTATTCAAAGGGGAACTTGAGCCATAGGCACCAAAATATCTCTACCTCTAAATACCTCTAAATACCTCTAAATACCTCTAATATCTCCTTTGAAGTAAAAACGTGTCATTTATAAATCATGGTGTCTTTGTGACATTCTCTTGTTTGAGTAGTAAAATAAAGTGATATTTTGGCAGCATTTTCTCAAATACGAGAAAAACTAAAAACAGAACAAAGTGATTTAGGAATGATTAAATAGCTTGTTTTCGCAGAATAATCTCAGCATTAATATACAAATATTTGATTTTTTTATCATTACAGATGTCATATTCATATGTACAGCAACCAGATGTCCCCGTAAATAAGTGCATGATTTGATCGCCAGAAATACAAATTAATGCGTATGGCATTTCAAAGATTTCACAAACCACACAAACGGTTTGAAGAGCACATCACTACATAAAGCATGAGATTACATTAACAGTGATGCAGTTATGGGTCACACGAGGCAAGTTTGAATCGCTCCATGCAGTGCATAAGACAGAGCTGATAATAACAGCCTGCGCTTCCACCTCGCACAGCTGCGTGACTCACAGGGCTGCAGTTATCCGTTTTCTGATGGTTTTTCATCTTAAAGGGATAGTTCCCCCCACATTAAAAATTCCCTCCATCATTCACTCACCCTTGTGTCATTCCAAACCTGTAGGATTTTTATCTTCTTTGGAACACAAAATAAGTATTTGAGAAATGTCTCATTGGTTTTGTGTCCATACAATGGAGGTCAATGAATGCCACCGTTGTTTGGTTATTAACATACTTCTACATCTTCTGTGTTCCTCAGAGGCAAAAAAGTCATACAAGTCAGGTTTAAAACAACATGAGAGTGATTAAATAATGGAAGAGATTTTTGGGTGAACCATCTCTTTAAATTTGCTCGTGACTGAACTGCCAGAGTTGGTCTTACCTTGTTTTTGGAGGTACACCGATGCTGTTTAAAGATCCTGATTTTACCGGCGTCTTCCGCGAAGCCGCGTTGATGTAGATGCAGTCTGAGGTCTTTTGTTTAAAACATATGAAAACGGGAAGCAACAGGGAGCCCAAAACAAATGAAACACACACATACAATGTGTTAAAGGCAGCAGACAGAGCTTCTCTGCTAAACTGTCTGAGGACATTTGAGCATTTTGCATAGAGGAAGCTGACAGTCAGAATGTTTCCTGCTCAAGTTTTCTTTCAAGAGGAAGTAAAACATGATGTGATGCATCAAAAGACAGATGCAGAGTGACTTTATTTAAACACATCAGCTGCCACTGCCTGTGTGCTGCTTTTAATCAGAGGATGGTGGCCACTCAGTAACTGACAGCACAATGTGTCAGAGAAACATCTCTGCTTCAGCCAATTAAATAACATTATGTGTGATTTGTGTAGCAAATGTTTACTATTGAAGCTCTATCATTTAAACTCTTAAAGCAACAGTAACACAAAAATTCTATTGGGTGTTACTTCCGAGAAACACAAGAAAAGATATTCTGTGAAGTATCCTAACATCTCTTTCCATTTAATAAAAGCAAATACGAGATGGAGGCTGTTGAGGTCATGACAGGACGAAAACAATCTGACATCACCATAACTCTGAGTGAGGAACTATGTCATTACTGACTGATAAACTTCCTCTCACTGTCACTGTCAAATCTCATTTGCAGTCCAGCACTTTTAAAATCGGCACAGCATGAATGTTTATGAGACACTGTGCTTTTATCATCTCTCTGCAGCTCCAGCCCCTGTTCACTCTCATTGTGTGGAAAAGAGCCACTCTGATCACTTTGTATTCCAATAAAAACAAATACAGGTCATACAGGTTCAGAACATGATGGTGAATTCTGATGACTGAAGTTTAATTTCTGTGATAACTCCTACATCTGAAATGTTTAAAAACCTATAACTTCACTGAGTTGCGTCTTACCTTGGTATCGTTTCGCATGTGCAAGACCTTCTGAAACATCTGAGACACTGTACGAAAGACAAACTCATACTGCTCCTGTTCACATTCACAGAGACATAAGAGCAGGATGTACTGTATCAAACAGCTGTGAAATATGACAGACGGAGGTAAATGGAAATGTGTATGTTTTGGTTGGGAAAAACATTGCTTGGGCATTCAGCCTTGTGATTCTTTAATTTGTGGATTGGCTTCAATTCTAGTTCAAGAATGATGTACTTTAGATTCAGTCCATAATCGTAGCAGTACAAAAATATAGCAGTACATCTTGCTTTGTTACCTTAGTCTGAACAGCTGAAGGTCTCTGTCTTCTGAGCTCCAACACAAGGTCCAGGATATTAAAATCCTCCTTTATTGTCTGACAAAATACCATATGCCCAGAATTACCATCAGTGTGACTCCTGTAGTTTTACTACAGTAAACCTTTACAAAAACTGTGATGTATCAGGTGTTAATACCATGGTTCTTTTGTAAATTTCAAGATAAATTTTAAGGTATAAAGTAGTGTCTGTTTTGCCACAGTGACTATCCAAAAAACACAAATGATGTATAACAAAAAATCGGCAGAAAAGATAAGGAAAACTTTACAGATTCTGAGCCTAGTTATGTGTTTAATACCTCAGTAAGCAGAAGATCGTTGACATAGTCAACAGCACAAATCACTCCTGTCCTGCCACAGCCAGCACTGTAAGAGCAAGAGACAAGGTCACCAAATGATGATGATCAGTTATCTCCTGAATCTAGTTCTGAGGGCCAGGACGAGGATTAAGGACTATACTGTCCAGCAGAGACTCTCTCATGTATATAAAGGAAGAGTAAGAGTAATGAGAGAATTAGTGGACTGGTTTTCCAGCTCCACATCAGGTGCTGAATATTTAACATGTCTCACTTCATTTAAATGGTGCCATTAAAATGCATGGAGCTGGAGAAACACGGGCCGGCCCCTGCTGCACCAGACCAACACCGACGGCTCGACCTGATGAATTTTCATGGACAGCTGGGTCATTTGTCAGAGGCGCAGAACAACACACAGGAAATCACGAAATGGGTTACAGTGGGGGTGAGGGAATAAGTGTGTGTGTCACAAACCTGCAGTGAATAACTATAGGGTCCGTCTGCTTCCCCTGTTTTTTTCGGGCCAACTCCATCATTCCCAGAATGCCGTCCGGCGCATTTGGGATTCCGTGATCTGGCCAGGCAGTGTACTGGAAGTGAGAAACTTTGCGAGTTTCCTGTATAAAAAGATAAACGGAATGGGTAACAGTTACGAGTGTACTGTGTGCCATTTCTTCACCAAACTGAAACACACGACACAGAGTGAAATGGGAAACAGTGAGCTCATTACAACAGTTCCTTATGTGGAACATTTCAGAATAGAACCGAGTTTTACAACATGTTTAGAACAAAGTACACAGGGATTTTGTGGTTTGACCGATTTTTCCAATAAAAAAATCAAGGGAAAAAGTAATTCAGTTTTGAAACTAAACAATTAAACCCTTGAGTTTTTTCTTTTGGCTCTAATTGGCAACAAACAATATTAGTGTTGTTACATCACATCCAAATCTAGTTTGAAAGTCATACACAGGAGACACTTACATCAGTATATTTTACAACCAGCATCCGAACAATGACGTCTTCATTCAGATGAGACTCCTCGAGCTGCAGAAACAGTTACAGACATCAGGGGCTGAACCTCCTCCTGCAGCTGAGCGTTTGCAAACTACACGCATCAAACCGCTGAGAAGAAACTGCAGGTTTCATGAATGATGAGATAACATCAGATATGACATCCTGTGTCGTAAAGCTGACATCTAAACACTGTTCACAGAAGTTTCACAGTAAACACTTACACTGGAGACAGTAAAGGGACCAAAAGTGGATGTTTCTGTGGTTGATGCCCAGTAGACTTCACATTTTTTCTGAAGAACAATAATTTTATTTATATATATATATATATATAATATATATATATATATATATACACACATGTATTTATGTATGTACGTATGTATGTATATATATTTAAAGCAGAAATATTACCCTTCCCAACTCGATCTCTCTACAAGCCATGATAATGACCTATCAGAACAGACCAAAACAAAGTTAATGTTTTATGTTTTTAGTCCAAGAATGCAATGATTATTAAAATTAAGCAATTAGAAAAATTGTGCAATTACATATTTTCCAATTATCAGAACAATTAAAAACGCTTCTAATATCAAAGTTCACCTTAACATTGTGTTGCCAAATCATACGCCAGAAGTCCACCACCGTGCAGCTCAGAGGACCCTGAGTGGCGATATATATCCTGTTTCCAGAAGCTCCCTGAGGAAGACAAAAGAAACAAGGAAAGTCTGTAAGTATTTGCACACTTATATGTGTAAAGAATTGCTTGTCAAAAGTTAGTTGAGCATGTCTACACATCCACATGACCTACACCTGTGGTCTCTGCTAAGACACCTGCATCATCTTAAAGGAAGTGATCTCACATCCACTAAAACCCATGACATCATTCTTTATAACATCATTGTTCCAAAGCCACTGCAATACAGCCTGCAACCGATGTGTCACCTTGCAAACAGGAAATGTGGAGTTGCAGTACCTTGATTAAGCTGGCATTAATATAATCAGACTGATATTCAGATGTGGTCGGAGTCAAACACACTCGCGTCTGATCATCTGGTATAAAAAGAGAGAACAGAAACATGAGAAATTGCCTGTTTATGATTATTATTCTCACATCAGTGTGACTGCCATTATCATAACTCACTGTGCTGCACATTTTAAAGACTCAATTATGAACTACTATGATACATTTTAATGGCATTGTGATGAGAGAAAACATGAAATACAGCAATCATAGGTGGCATGTTTTGACAGAATTGGTTTATTATGACAATGAATTTACAATGAAGAAACAGAGACTCACTGAACTGAAAGACTGAGTCACAAACATCTTGTTTAAAAAAAACGATGAGATTTGTGTTTACTGATTATGTTATGTAGCTATGTGCAGTTATGTTGCAGAGCATTGTGTTAGCAGCAGAAAGGTCATGGGTTCGAGTCCCAGGAAAACACACGAATGTTATATTGAAATGTTACTTTTCTGTTTCTGTGTGTTTCATAATTGGAACATGTATGTTGGTTATATGATTTTCATGTTTAAAACATTTTAATATAAATATATGATCTAAACAGTCTAAAAACCTAAACAAACTTTCAAAACGCTTTTAACATTTTTGTTACTTAATGAAAACATTACAGAAACATTCTTACAACCTAAAATTGTTAGCTGGAAGGTCCATATTATTTGTCAACTACCCTTAAAGACGTCTCTTAAGTAAACAATTGCATTGATTTGAATTAAAGAAACTTATATACATAAATGTTTCTAATTAAGGGAAAAAATTTTATTATAACCCTTATTATACTGTAAGTGTACTGTACGTACAGGGCAGTATATCTCTATAGCGATTTTTCTTTTCATTTTCCTTCATACTTCCAACCAGTGTTGTCAGGCCATAATCGTCTTTCATCGACAGGCTCTTCTGTCGCACTAACTGCAGAAGAAGAGTGAAAACACACACATGAAACACAAGTCATCTTGTTGAAATACATCACACTGTGGTGGAACATGGGTGAGTTGCATCATCTGACCACAAGGTGGTGTCCTGCTGCTTACTGGTGTTTTTAGGCCTGTGACACAAGTCTGTTATTTGAGGGATGTGGTTTCTGTGAATTGTTCAAGACCAAAACCCTATGAACACAAATGTATACAGCTCTGACCAAACACACTGAAGCCACACACATAACCAGCCTATAAATGTCAGAATTTAACCCTTTACAAATACGTTCGTGTATGCCACACAAAAACCCCATTTTCTTCAACTTTAGATCTTCTCACAGAGAACACATACGTGGAACATTAAAGGTCAGAGACAGCTGAAAATAGGCAGCCCTGAGGAGCAGGTAGCATTTTATGACTAAAGCGTCTTTTACTTCCATTTCTAAAAGCAGAAGGTGCTTTATTTTCACTATGTTTTTCGTTTTGAAGCCAAAGAAGCCACTTCTGTGTTTTCATCACAAACACTCCAATCTCTATATGCCGTCTCCCAGCTCACAGGGAATGTTCTCAGAACATTGGCTAATGTTCTCTGAAAGTTCTCTCAAAGTTATTCCAGACGTTCTTGCAGTAACTTTAATTAACGCTATATATCAAATGTCAAAAACATTATTCTTAAGTTGATAGTGGAATGTTTTAAGAATGTTACAGAAGTGTTTGAATAGCGTTCTTATAACCAAGCAATAATGTTAGTACAAGGTCTAAAAAATCTGACGTTTTGAATGTTTCTAGAACCTTCAAAATAACATTTGAAACATTTTGGTTATCTAGGGGAAATGTTCTTACAACCTAAAATTGTTAGCTGGGCTGTAGTTTATACACAACTGACCTTCAGAAAGCCAATGAGGAACTCCTGCATGCATGTGACAAATGCTTTTCTACTTTCACTGATAAGGGTGAATGATTAAAAAAAACTGAATGCTGGGTGATCAGACCCAGTTAAGAAGTTAAGAAAGCATTAGTTAGAATATTAAGGAAGGGATCATGAAGGAATTTGCTGCAAGTGCTTGCTAAGCCTGATCCATGTTGCCACTGCAGCTGCATGAACATGCATGTAAACAACTTAAATGTCTTCATTAACAAAAATGATATAATATTTAACCAATCATGTTATTCAGTCTTAAATTCAAATACAAAAACTGGTTAGAAATGTTGTTCAATGCCAATTCCTATACAGTTTATTTTCATATACACCCTTACAAATAAAATACATACGGCAGTAAAGCAGCGGTGTTAAATATGGTATAAACCATGGTATAATAACCATATTCACATACCACAGCATTTACATGACTGATTTGTTATAAAGTGTACAGCGGCCACTATCTTGTCACTTATGTCAATATACTTTAATATTTCTCCGTGTGTGAACATTTTAATATATTTAATACGACCACTATGAGACCAAATGGTTACAGTTTTTGGTTTGTGAGAAAATCATGTTTTCATCACATGTGTTATGTAATCATATTTCAAATGCAGTGCTCAGTATACAGTAAAGGCTTGTTAATGATGGACATTATTATCAAGTGCTTCCAGTAAAAAGTGAGTAAAAAGTGAGGAATGAGTCTGTATGAAGGACTAACTCACGCTGAACTCGGTGGAGATGAGCTGATCTCCGGACAGACGCCGGACCCGCTCCACGAACCTCAACAGGTGCGCCTCCATCAGCGGATGGTGGCTCTCCTCAGCATCTTCTGCTGTTATACGTGTAAACAGTCTTTACTGCACATTCATGAAGCGACAACAACAACATCAGCTCTGGTTCCTTCTTCTTCTCGGTCCAGAAACACGGAGAAGTTTCTCCGGCTGATCTCTGATCTGTTCGTGCGGCTCCAACACCTTCGCGCGTCACCACGGCGGAGTCACGCCCACCTCCATACTCCAGCCAATCGGCTTTCAGAAACGCGCCTGCTTTAAATAAGATGCTGCGGCTACAGTGGTTTGAACTTTGCTGGTGTTTCAGAAGGACTGAAACATAATATTGTTTATGTTATAATATTATTCCGCGGTTTGTTATAATATTATTCCGCAGTTTGTTATAATATTATTCCGCAGTTTGTTATAATATTATTCATCTGGAAAGGGGCCGAACCTCGGCGGAGAAAACTTAGCATGATGTCGGGTCCCCGGCACATGACGTCACTGACATTGTGACGTATTTAACCTGGTATGAATTGCGACGTGAGGTTTTAAATTGTGACTGCAGCTTAACTTATTAACCTGCTGAATGTTATTTTAAATAAAAGTGGTTTAGGTTACTGTATGTCTGTATGTTCAAACAAACAATCTCACGTAACAGACAAACTACAAGTACCAACTCACTTCATTACTGGAAAACGGAGTAATGGTCGCATACGTACATAAAGAAAAGAAAACTTTGCATCTGCAGACTCCTCATGGTTCTCACATACAATCTCCTGGTTCTGTAGGAAACCAGTATTTTTGTATTGCGTTTTATACAATTGTTCACATTTGATAATTTAGGTGTCAGAACAACATCTCTCCTGCATGTTGTACATTTGTTCTTTACACACTGAGAGAGTAATACATTTACATTTGTGCACATTTTTACTTTATCAGTAAGTTATCAGTGCATAATATTGATGTAATGTAATGTAATGTAAAATTTAACACAGGTCATCAAAACTGGAAGTGTTTTTTAAAAGCCTTGTAAAAATGTGTTAATTCATATAAATTTGTACCACGCCATTTTTTAGTGTTAAAGAAGTTTCACTTGTTTATGCTTCATTGTAAGCTGACTGCAGCAAGCACAGCCACGGACCACAAAGAAATAATTCTTTCAGTAAGAAATAAACTACCATGTTTGTCCTATTACACAGTTTTAGCCACTCATGATGCTTGGGAATTACATGATGCTTGTGATTCCTTTGGGATTCCAGAATGAGATGTAATGGAGAGCCAAAGAGATGCATTGTGTAACATCAGTAGAAGAAGTGTATACCCTTGAAATATCTAGGACACTGAGAGAAGGATATGAGACACTGATAATAGGTTCCTGAGTAAGAAAAGAGGAAGCCGGGAGTTTCAGCCTGAGGGAGTTCAGATCATTACAGTAGAGAAGTATTACAGCAGTACAGCAGAGGATTCTGGGGAGGTTTCATCTTGGTTGGCCTTTTCAGAACCTATTGGGCAGAAACCGGACTGTTCTGAGGAACCAGGTCTGTGTGTACATTCAATTAGTGTTGTATTAACTCTGTGAAATGTGTCGGCAGAGATAAAGAGGAAAATGGAGAAGGCTGTCACAACCCATAATGCTTTGCAGTGTGGTGAACGCTATGACGTACTGTTAATAATATTGATGTGGCACTTCCTTCTCAATTCGTCTTATCAGTCAGAAGAACATCGTCAGCTCCCGCAGTTCACAAGGTAAGTGTCTTAAAGAGACTCATCAACATAAAATCAAAATCCCAAGTGTTGATCAATGTTGATTTTGATGCCCTAAGACTAAACACAGAGATGACATGTAACTAGAAACAGCTTTCCACCAAAAACACACTGTTGAATCATTAGTCATTTGGTTCATTTAAAGCCTCTTTAGCTCGTGTCTTCTGAATCAGCGATTCTTTGCCATCAAAGACACCAGATGGTCCTCTGACACCTCACAAATGATGGCTCGTCAGCCAGGATTTCCACATTCTGTATAAGATTAAACCACAACATGAATTCTGCAACAGTAAACGCTTGTTCAGTTAATAACATGCCTGAAATATTTCAGTACTGACCAGAGTTGAGAAGCTCCATGTATGCAAAAATACAAGCAGATAAGCCCGACTGATTATATCAAAGTGAAACCAGTGAGCGCCACAGACCACATGATGTATGAAAGAAGTTTGTGGCGTAGATCTTAGAGCTGATTTGTTTAAACAGTATAAACCATGTCTATATATACTATACATACTGCTTAACGTTTCTATACAATACATCCCATGCACTGTGATAACACAGACTGTGTGAAAAGGTCACAGGCTGCTGTTATATCAATGGTGCCCATTACTAGCATGCTAACAGTTGACTTTCTCTTCTAACACTGCAGTCTGAAGCCAGGAGGAGAGGACTTCTCTACTGGATCTGTAACACATCATTTACAGCCTGCGTAAGCTCTGCTGGCCGGGGTGTGTTAAAGTCTGTCCTTGTGTTCAGTAGATCAGGACACCTAAAGCGATATTATTTAAGCTCTCTAGCAAACATCAATGCCAATCTGTCCATTATCAGGTCATTGCAGTTTGTCACAACATGCAACAATCTTTATGCACTTTTAATGTAAGTCAAGAGGCAGGGCATTTCACAGGTTTTAAAGCAGAGATGTGAAGCTAGTGTTTTTAATATATGTCTTACAGCAATTCTTTCATGCTGAAATGTGTTTTTGAGTTGTGAAGTTGCCCAAATTGTCTTCCTGGCTGCTGTTCTTTAGCAGGTGAACTTTTGGTTAACATTGCTGACATAATTGCTGTGTTTGGATGTCTTTCTGCTGTTTTTGTGCCTAAATGATACTGGGAAAGCCGGGAACATTGCTCTACACTTTACAAGACCTTTTAGGTTTCCCATGATTGATTTGTAATTGTATCACATCTCTGTTATTGCCTTTTATTTAATTACATATTACATATTGTATTTCCCAGTCTCTCCCTCTTTGTTCTATATTGTAGGTCATGTGTAAACTGGAGATGAATGTGTGCTTTACTCTAATGGCCATGATAAATCAGCTATCAGTGTAGTCACCAAACTGCTGCAGGCGGAGGAACGTCTCTTCATCTGTTCCTGTTAAAATACTCCAGCACCTCACAAACAGACAGTTCATCAGACAGACCCAACACCGTCTCTATCACACACTGTCATCAAAACGAGAAAGATACTGGAACACAAACCAGTTACTCCTTCATGTTTAATGGTTTCATGTTTTAACAGCAGTATTTAAATGATTAAGATGACATGTAAATTTAGTGGGTTTGGTTGAATGTTTGGGAAATGTGTCCGGCTACAGTATAGTACAGTAGACTGTAGGGAATTCTTCTTCCTTGTTTCTGGCTCATAGTTGGCTTGTGTCCACATTGATGTTTACAGTAGATAATTGCCACAAATTATATTAATTTAAGTATATATATATTAGTGTGTGTAGAGTTTGTTACACTTTACCTCTAGTTCTGAAAGTCAATTTCTGTGTAGTAGGTACATACCTTAAAATATTGGCTACAAGAAAACTACAGAGAATTAATCTGTCTGTCCAAAACAGAGAAACAATTCACTTAATGTGCTTTGTCCATTTCCACTACTATGCCACAAATATAATAATTCTAAAATTTGTTTGGAGGATCGAATTCACAAACATTGTCCTAATTTAACAAGTAGGTTTCTGAATATATATATATATATATATATATATATATATATATATATATATATATATATATATATATATATATATATATATATATTTTATGTCTCATGATGTCTCTAAACATTAGTTACTGAGAGACAGCCCGTGTGATCACTTCTCTGTGTGACCACTAGCCCCAGTCTACTTGTTTGTAACTTTCTTTGCTTAAAAGGAAGTAAATGTACAGTAGAGTTAGCCATAACCACTGTTGTCATAACCACTGTTAAAAAGCTGAATTATTATCAGATTATTATCAGCCGCAGTTATAATCAGTAAGAATTCTCACAGGCATGCCACATTAAATCATATTGTATAAATATGACTACTCCCTTATGGTAAATAAACTGCTCATGTGACATTCGGCTGTTACAGAGGCTGGTGTTTAAACTACACATACAGTAAATTCATTTCAGACTTCATTGAAATCTGTGAGTGTACTACATACTGACTCTTTCAATATGTTCCCTACAGCAAACAACTTATAGAGTACACCAGTTTACCGCGTTACTAAAAAGCACAATGGAGGTGTTTGTGGATATTAGACCTACAGTCCTACAGGCTCAGTGCCCAGTCTTAAAGTATATTATCACTTAAAAGATTTCTCAACTTAAAGGTTTTTGCAGCTGCCTACAGACTCACCACAACACCATACACACATACTTCCATACTAAAGATTGTAAGTAAAAGCAAAAGTGTGAACTGGATGTATTTCGTTATGGGTAAGCTGACATTTTATGACTGGTGAGCCCTTTATTTGACACAAATAACATGTTTGTTTGAGCAGATGACTAGATTTGATGAGGTTTTCTCTGCCGCAGCGCGCCACCTGCAGGACAGGTGCGGCCATGACGCGCGTCTGTCCACAAACGCGGGCGTCGTGCGGCTGAAGGTTCACGTCCTGCTGTCATCATGACATGTTTTCATGACATGTTTTCATGACGTTTTCATGACATGTCATGAAAACATCACAGTGAAACGACAACAAGAGCGTGTTGATCTCGTCCGTGTGTTTTGCTGTGGGTGAAGATGGCGCAGGCGTTATCGGAAGAGGAGTTTCATCGCATGCAGGTACAAACCGCGTCATTTATGCCCTTTCGTTGTCTTATAATCGATATGTGACACGGTTGTTGTGTTTAAGAGCGATTCTGCTTGAAAATGAGGAAAAGTCTTTCTTTAAGGGCTGTGAGATGAGGGTGGTCATCTGACGGGACACGTACTCTGTTAGCTTTAGCCGCTAGCGTGCCGAGCTAACTGTTGTCAGCCGGGTGGACTGATGTAAAGGACATTTCTGAGCTCTTTAATAAATGCATTTAGTAATTGGGTTAATAAGATAACCTTGTGAGTGATGCAAATGGACCTGATGTGTAAAAGTGATGAAGGCTGAACGTGAGCACGCTAATATGTGATATGTGACCATTAGCAGCTGTTTAGTTTCTATCTCGACCACTAAGAGACTTTATAAGGACACACATGTGAATGAAACTTTATGTCCTCACGGTGGATTTAAATGTCATGTTGTTTTCAGCCTTTTGTTTTTCTGATCGCGTCCTCTTGTTTACATCCCGACCCCATTCATCCAGCTTCCATGACGTAAATAAAACCTCTTAAAAGTATACAAATGTCTTGGAGATCACGGTTTTAAGTGGTTTTCATATACATGCAATGGGTTTCCAGTTTTCTTTTGTGGTGATGTGGTTTTCTTGTTGGTCACCGTTGCTGAACCACTGTTTGATAACTGAATGTATAACATATAGAGACAAAGGGATTTCAATTGTGATTTGTGTGCTGTTTAGCAGTGATCTCCATAATCAATAATGTTTGTGTGTCTCCTCAGGCTCAGCTCTTGGAGCTGAGAACACAAAACTATCAGCTATCTGATGAGCTCCGGAAGAACACAGCAGGTGAGAGGAAATCTAAACCTTCCCGTATTCAAGACACTGATCCACCGGCACGATTACGTCTTAAACCCTGCTGACCATAGTTTGTAGACAGACATCACTGGTTTAAGTGAACATCCTCTCTTTATTAGCTGCATTTGCTTATTAAAATTAAAAGACCTCAAATGTTGAGTTTAGTTACAAGAGGGTGAGAACTTTCCTGGCACAAGAGTTATAGAGGGCATTATATACAGATATCTTTAGCAGAACACAACGATTGAATGTAGGTTTTTGTAATGTTAAAGTTCTGCTGTGTTTTGACATCACACTCCGTGTTGTAGAGCTCAACACTGTCCGTCAGAAGATCTCAACCCTGGAGAAAGATTATGTGAAGGCACAGAAGGTACAAAATTACCTCCACTTCACTTACCTTCAGCAGGTCATGAGACATGAGACAGCGGTCAAGCTTTACTGCTGGCCACACTCTGTTTCCAATCATGGTCTTGTAAATGTGCTGCGTGTGCTTTTCTTTGTTTTATTGGGCTGTGAGTCATTGGCTGTGCTGATGTATTTCAGCGGTTTTTGCCCTAGTTTTTTTGTTTTACAATTCTACATTGACTGAGCCAGTGGAGGAAAGATGATATCATTTCCTGCTGCTTCACTGGAAGCTGCTTCTTACTTTAGCTAGCCAGAAGAGTTCTGTTTCTGTGGAGCTTTGCATTAGAAACCCGAGTCGTGGGTTTGATACACAGGATATACATACTGATGAAATGTGCCGTTGATGCAGATTGATTTGATATAATAGTTAAATGTAGCATTATACATTGTTTCTGTGACTCAGCTTTTCTAGGAATGTTTGCAAGCCTCTTAGCAGCATTATACTGCATTCAGATTGTGATTTCTGCTGATTTGTTTTTCATTTGAATTCACAGGCTTTAAACAAAAGCAAGAAAGCCCAGGTGAGGTGTCCTCAGGAGGTCTGAGCTGCTCTCAGTAATCAGATGATATGTGGGCGGGTGTGAAGACTGTATGTGTCCTGTACTGATCCTGTCTCTCTGATTGTGTGTGAAGGAGGTGGAGGCTTTACTCAGCGAGAACAAGATGCTTCAGGGGAAGTTACACAGTCAGGAGGATGATTTTAGACTTCAGAACAGCACCCTCATGCAAGAGCTGTCCAGGGTGCTGAGCCCACACACTAACACACACACGCGTTTACGCACACACGCGTGCATACACAATTCATAGTTTAGAAATAGCAATTGTGAGAAAGGAGGTTTTAGTTCATGCTGTTTGCTGTTTACCACAGAAAACATATCTGATCCATCCCTCAGTTTGTGAAAACAAACTGTGTACAGTTGTATTGTGATGCTCGTACAGTTGAAGTTCTGGAGGTGAAACGTTGACCCAAAATAAATCTGTAAAACTCAGATTGGAAAGTAAGATCACAGTAAATAGGATATGTGACAATATGAGACTAGTGCAATAAACTTGTTTACTGACCGTGTCTTTCTAATTTCTAGTTAATTTCTATTTAAATTTATATGGCATGACCATGTAAATCTGGCAGATGTAGTACTCGATGCGTCATATAGTTAAGGAGACCGGAAAAGGGCCTTATTGACATACAGTAAGATCCTCTCGTATAATTTGTTTGTAGGGTGTTAGTTCATCCACTTAGAACAGCAGAGCAAACACTAAAAGGACAATTCTGACAGATAACATTATTACATAATAATTAATGTAAGTGCTGTAACAAAGTAACTTCTTTCAGTTTTCTGATTGGTTCCCATATTTTCGTGTAGTTATGTTCCCAGATTGAGCAGTTAGAGCTAGAAAATCGGGGGCTGAGGGAGGGTCAAGGTCTGGAAAGACACACCTCCAGCCCCACCCCCAGCCCCGCCTCTGGTCCAGTGGATGCTGAGCTCCTGCGGCTCCAGGCTGAAAACTCTGCTCTACAGAAAAAATTGACAGGTAAGACTCATGCCTGTGAGACATACATTCTTCATTAATTCATTTGCAAAAACCTTTGCATGAAAATTAAGGCATTCTGTTAAGGCATTGATACAGTGTTCCGTATGTATGAATGTAGCTCTTCAGGAACGTGCAGATGGCCTCATCGATGGGTCAGCTGACACTAATGGTGTCCAATCAGATGCCAGCAGTCACAGTGAGGACACTGCTGTCCCAGGCAGTGATGAACCAGACCAGGTAACCAATCATGGGTTTGAAACGCAATGCATTATGGGATACTGGACCATATATTGGAGGTTGACTGTGAGAGAGAGCCACTCTGGGAGACATGGTGAACTGGTCGTCAGTAACTGACTTTATATTTTATTTTTTAGCTTTATGATTAAACCATTTTCAGTGATACCTTCTAAGACAGACTTTGAATCACCTGCTATGAGTTTTACCTTTATTAACCTGTACACACTCTCAAGGACAGTTTTGCAAGCACTATGAGGCACTAAAGGACGTAGCATTTAGCCAAAAGAATGTCAGGGGGATGTCTTTGGCTGTTGAGTCGCATGTTACTGTTTTTTATCCTCTGTTATTTTAGGCCTGCAGGAATCAGACGGCATCACACGTCATGTTGTTTGCATTGTAAATAATGGCCTGTAATTTTCTGTCACTTGCTGTAAAGCTATTCCTAAACAACTTTCATAATAACAGAAGTAGAGACGTTCATAAGATTTTACTGGCAGTGTTTGAGAGTAAATCAGTGTTTCAGCTCAGTTTCATTAAAAAATAAAAATTTGTATGTTTTTCTGTTGATTTTCAGATGCCCAAGCAGACAGAAATTGCAAAACTACAAGAAGAAAATGCTAAAGTGAGTCTGATGTGGCTGTTTGAGCATCTGATCTTATTGTTAATACTGTCAGTGACTGTTAAAAACAAAACATCTTAATGATGTTTCTAGTCTGATGTTTCCTGTTAATAATGTTAATGTTTCTCTTTATTCAATAGTTGTCTGACAAACTGAAGAAAAAGCAAGAGAGGTTAGTGCTAGTTGTTTGCTGAAATTTATTCATAATCTTTTTTTGTCCTATAATCTCTGTGACTCATTGCGACTCTCTTAGACTCATTTTTCTGTCTTTCGTTTTTATTTTGTGTCACTGAAATCTGCATAATACTGAGTGATTTATTCAGTAAGACAGTGATGAAGTGACTTTACACATAGCCTGCTAAAATATGGAGGAAAGAATCAGTTACAGGCAGTGATAATGGATGAGATTCCATTTTAAACACATTACATTCTGAAGCACAAGATAATGACTAATAAATCACTTCCTCCTCTACCTTTTGACTGCAGTTAATATGCTGATCGAGGCTTTTTCCTGTCTCTCAGCCAATCAGAACTCACATACTGATAACCGTGGTAACCCAGCTGTGTTCTAGTGACAGTCTCTGTATTGGTTCTGATCGTGTTCTTGTGCTGCAGACTGCTGCATCAGCACCGTGTGACTCTGCTCTGCATTCTTCTGGTTGACATGCTGCTTTTTTTCCCCTGATCAGAAGATACAGGTTGTTTATCATTGTTGTGTGTCTTTCTGTTTCAGTTTTCAGCGTCTGCAGGTGGAGAAAGAAGCACTTTACAATGACAGCAGGTGAGGGAGACAGATCTTTGCAGGAGATTTCAACAGTGACCGGCCTGACTTCTTGTCGTGTTTCCAGTTCATTTTCTCTATAGGCAGTTCAGAGTTTTAAACCATGAACCAAGCCAGCACATGTTTGATTTAAAGCACAAAAGTATTGAAATGGTTCAGACAGAGACTGCATGGCTGAGAGATTTTGTTACTTGAAAACAGCACTATTGACTTTTGCTTCAGTGCATCCCATTCATGCCATAACTAACCATAGTTATGCGGCTGATTATTATCTAACTTACCAATAAACCAAGCTGTGGAGAGTTGATTTGTGGGTTCTACAGAAGCATAACCTCATGTCATCTGTCTGATATTGTAATACTAAAACACATTTGACAAAAGATTTTTTGAACTAAAAAAAGTTGTTTTTTTTAAACAGCATCTGTTCGTATAGCGATACCTTTCTCCCACTGAATCTGAGTTTTTATTTTGGTATTCATTTAGCTGTGCCTGGAAATAGACGCATCACACATTAGTCATATCAAAACCTTGATACATATGATGTATTTATTTCCACAGGACTAAAATTGATGAGATCCAGCAGAAGAAAGAGGAGGAGCTGAAATCCATAAAACTTCGTGTGCAGAAACTTCAGGCAGATTTAATAGCTGCCAACCAGGTGAGATCCACTGGAGACCGCCCAGCAAAACTCCAGAATATTACAGCCTGTTTGTTGCAGCTATCATCGAGCGATGGATGGATGGCCACTGAGGGAATATGATGATAAACATTTGCAAACCCAAGAGAATGCAGTCGGTTCTACAGGAATGACTGTGACACTGAGATGTATCAGCAGAGATTAATGGAGCATAGACACTCCACCATCACCATCCATCACTGTCATACTGAAAATGCAGTAAATCTCCTGCTTGTGTGTGTGATTTCAGAACGTCACTGAGCTGAAGGAACAGCTGCAGAGTAAACAGAAAGAGCACGAGGTTGCCATCCACACGCTCAAGAATCAGGTATTTGTAGCCTCTTTTCTCGGTGTGACACTGTTTAGATTTAAAGGGAATGTACAACATTTTTTGAGAAAAGTAGCAACAAATTGTAAAGTAAACGTAATGTAAAGTAACGTAAATGTAAAAAAGTAAAGCAAATGTAATAGTTTACAACAAGAGCAAACTTTGCTTTAAAATTTAAAGGGTTTCCTTTAAATATGCAATCCCACAATGCAGTGCGCCACACTTCAATTGCCAGTGTGTTGAATGGACAATATTTGCTATGATTTTTAACATTCATCGTTCCAGAGATTATAGTTGAATGCTGTTTGCTTTTGCAACATAGTAAAGTCGTGTGACAACAGTGTAGCATAGTACTGTTTACTATGCAACGGTTAATATTTAGTGTGCACACACCGTCATGTTTTATATACTATTTAAAGGAAAAGTAGGTAGTAGTATGTAGCACACAGTAAGCAATTAATAACATTATGTTCTGAGGATACCAAAGTTAAATAGTTAATTTCCCGTTTAGTCTCATGTTTATTCCATCACCGGTGGTGGTTAGCACATCTCCAGAGAATGAATCTGCTGCTTCTCTGTTTACTAACTGGTTTTTAAATAAAAGCAGGTTAATCTGCACAGAGTTAATAATAGATTTTTAATGATAACAGGTGTAACAGATTCAATTACATTTTTAGCTTAATCGTCCTATAAATAAACTGCAGAGGGCTCATGTGAGTGTTATTAGCAGTGTGGAACATAATTCAGTTTTAATAGTGCTGCCTATAAGATCACAAAGTGAAAATAACTGTTTATTTCAAATGCCAGAATACGGTTTTCAATTATTTGGCTGTTTTTCTCAACTCGGTTTCAAAATGCATTTTAACTTTGCCCAGAGCTTTCTCAAATCTTAAAGGAACAGCTAAACAGTCTGTTCCAGTCTGTTCCTAAAACAAATATTGCAACAGCAATACAGTATTCATTAAAAATAAATGTTATTAATCCACAGTAAAAATTTTTTTTTAAACCTGAAATGTAGCAGCGACTACTTTTATGGTGCTTTCTGTACTTTATGGAGCTCAGCAACATTCATCTCCAGTTTGACTCTCTGTATGACAGCCAAACTCTCTGTTCTGAGAAGTTTATAATTACCCAGAGAGCTGTGTGTTTAATTGAGTGTTTATGGGAGTTAAAGATCATGTGAATAATTAAGGATTAGTGGGGCTCAGTTCAGGTGGGTTTGGGGTACACACTCTGCATGGGCCCCTGAGGAATGCTGTCAGCCCCTCTGCTGCAGGTCCTGCCTCCAGAAATGCCATTTGTGAGGTCACGGTTGTTAATTAAGCAGCTGCCTTTAATGAGCAGAGAGCAGACAGGAAGAAACCTCTTGCTGTTGTGTTTTTCTGTTCTGTTGTGCTTGACTGCATCTCTAAAAACTGCTGCTTTCCTGTTTGACTTGAGTTTCCAATTCTGTCTGTTGCCTTCACTCTTCTTCTGACTTTATCTTATGCTTTTTCTTCTGTTTCCACTAATGTACTCTTCCTGTTTTCATCCTCTCCAACGCTTACCCCATAATCTCATGCTTTAAATGAGCCCGTCTGTGATTATTCCACAATCTCATACTTTAAATGAGCCCGTCTGTGATTATTCCACAATCTCATGCTTTAAATGAGCCCGTCTGTGTTTATTCCACAATCTCATACTTTAAATGAGCCCATCTGTGTTTATTCCACAATCCCATGCTTTAAATGAGCCCGTCTGTGTTTATTCCACAATCTCATACTTTAAATGAGCCCGTCTGTGATTATTCCACAATCCCATGCTTTAAATGAGCCCGTCTGTGATTATTCCACAATCTCATACTTTAAATGAGCCCGTCTGTGATTATTCCACAATCTCATACTTTAAATGAGCCCGTCTGTGATTATTCCACAATCTCATGCTTTAAATGAGCCCGTCTGTGTTTATTCCACAATCTCATACTTTAAATGAGCCCGTCTGTGTTTATTCCACAATCTCATGCTTTAAATGAGCCCGTCTGTGTTTATTCCACAATCTCATACTTTAAATGAGCCCGTCTGTGATTATTCCACAATCCCATGCTTTAAATGAGCCCGTCTGTGTTTATTCCACAATCCCATGCTTTAAATGAGCCCGTCTGTGTTTATTCCACAATCTCATACTTTAAATGAGCCCGTCTGTGATTATTCCACAATCCCATACTTTAAATGAGCCCGTCTGTGATTATTCCACAATCCCATGCTTTAAATGAGCCCGTCTGTGTTTATTCCACAATCTCATACTTTAAATGAACCCGTCTGTGATTATTCCACAATCTCATACTTTAAATGAGCCCGTCTGTGATTATTCCACAATCCCATGCTTTAAATGAGCCCGTCTGTGTTTATTCCACAATCTCATACTTTAAATGGGCCCGTCTGTGTTTATTCCACAATCCCATGCTTTAAATGAGCCCGTCTGTGTTTATTCCACAATCTCATACTTTAAGTGAGCCCGTCTGTGATTATTCCACAATCTCATACTTTAAATGAGCCCGTCTGTGTTTATTCCACAGTCTCATACTTTAAATGAGCCCATCTGTGTTTATTCCACAGTCTCATGCTTTAAATGAGCCCGTCTGTGATTATTCCACAATCTCATAATTTAAATGAGCCCGTCTGTGTTTATTCCACAGTCCCATGCTTTAAATGAGCCCGTCTGTGATTATTCCACAATCTCATACTTTAAATGAGCCCGTCTGTGTCTATTCCACAATCTCATACTTTAAATGAGCCCGTCTGTGATTATTCCACAATCTCATGCAAACACGTTTCCTCTTTCTTCTGCTGCTTTTCTCTTACACTCTGCACTTCCCCCTCCTGCAATTTACCTCAATTCTTTTCTGCTTTTGTCCAATCTTTAATTATTTTCAAAAACGTTTCTTCTTTTTCTCTGTCTCTCTTCATTTGATTTATTTTCCTCTCCTCACCTCTCTTCCATCTTTTCTCTGTCTCTCTTAATTTGTTGATTCATTTGAATATCTTTTGACTTTTTCTCTCTCTCTCTCTATGCCTCTTACTCTGTTTGTCTCTCTCTCTTTCTCACTCTGATGGTGTTGGGTGGTGTTTGGGCGGAGCTACAGGTAGCATGTCAGAGTGTGGTCAGTCAGGAGCAGGTGGAGGGTATGCTGAGTGAGAATGATGCTCTCAGGACAAGTCTTGCGGCCCTAGAACAGGTACCTGCCCCTGGTATGACATCACAAGCTTCATCAATCCCACCCTCTTTCATCAGCCTCACCCCCTCATCAGCCCTGCCCCAGCGTCGTCTTTATTCTGTGACCACATCTGCTTTAACATTCCACCTCTATTACACTGGTGCTGCTCTGCCACTCTCCTGTCACAGCCCTCAGTCATTACCACTTACTACTGAAGTCCCTTAATATAAATATTTAAACATATGTAAATGGATATAAATATTTAAATTTGCACGTTGCATTCAATACAAAGCAGTGGCTCAATTTGGGAACACTCCAGGACCACACAATGTTTATTTGGCAGGAGGTGAAAAACTTCCGCAGAAACCAGCTGAAATCAGCACTGATGTAGTTTTTAAAAAACTTTCCCATGATTAATGTATTAATCTGTGTTTGTGTATTTTTGCGAGCATGGATATTTTGTCTGTATATGCATGCATGTATATTAATCATTCATTAAGAAGTATGAATGCACTTGAAGAAGCTTGAAAGCACTCGTGGGTACATTTATTTTGATATTGGATTCTGCTTTGTGCTGAATTGCAGTTTTAAGCTGTTGACAGCCAACATGCTTAACCAGAATGCTGTGGATTCTCATGCTGATTCTCACATGCTGTGTATTGCCATTCTTTTCTCATTTGTCATGTTTTCTCACTCATCCAGTAAGAGTGAATTCAGTGTTGCGTGAGTGTTTTACTCAACATATGTGTCTTGCCTTCCAGATCCAGACAGTGAAGACTCAGGAACTGAATTTGCTGAGAGAACAGAACATGGCACTGAGCAGTGAACTTCAGCAGAGATGTGCAGAGAAGGAGAGTTTCCTGGCGCAGAGAGACGACCTGAACTCACAGCTGCAGGTCAGAATCTCAGTTTAAAGACAAACTAAAGCAGCATTCACTACATATTTAACTTGCAAAACACGACACAGTTCTCAGTACAGCACAATATTTACTGTGAGGTAACGTGGGTTGGGTTTTGATTTTAATGAGGACTATTTGATTGGATGGGACAGTAATTGGCTGTGATAATGTTGGTTAGTATTTTTGTCCCTGCTCACACAGCTCTTGTTACATCAACAGATGGTCAAGTGTATTTTGATGGAACACATTCGTTTTATTTAGATTGCATTGTCTTGACTATTGTTACACAGGTAGTTTCAAATCATATGTAGAATTAGTTATAAGTAATAAAATCTGGCCTTTATCTTTCAGAGGTTTGCCCAAATGACATTCGTTGCTCTTTCAGTTGTTTATTTGGAGTAAGTTTTCCCAGATAATCTGCAGTTCTGTCCTGTTGTCAAAGCTCTGGCTCAGACACTCATCTGATCACTTTGATTTGTCTGTTTCATGTCATTTATCAGGAAAAATCAATAAACTAAACAATACAGGACTGATGTTTCGCTGTATAATGACAAGGCACTTTAACTGTGGTTGTGTTTAGATGTTGCACTATAGGAAAGTTACTTTATTTGGTGCAATACGGTAATGACAGTATGATATTGATGTATTTGTTTAGAGATTCTTATGACTAATCGCTTTGTTTCTCTCTACTGATCAGGAGTCAAACCGAGCAAACAGTCGTCTACTGGAGCAACTCACTGAGGTGGGGCTAGAAAAAGACAAACTACAGCAGGAGTTAGAAGAGGCCAGAAAGGTAATGATCACACAAACACACACAAACATACACACACCCAAACATACACACATTTGTTTCACTATATTAGTGACATATCATAGACTTTTATTGTTTTCATTCCAGGCTAATGATATTTTCTCCTAAATATCTCCTGACTCTCACATAAACCCGTTTAGACCCGATTAGATTTCTCTGTGAAATATGATTTTGCTGAAGTATGTATAGCTTCACACACATATAAACCTACACACATACCCTTTCAGAATCTAAACTCTCCCAACAGCTGGAGATCAAATCATTTTAACATTGTTTTGTGCTCTCACCATCCCTTTCTTTATTTAAGTTGCTGTGATTTTAATGTCAGTGGAGGTTGTTTGCACATAATAAGGTCATAATTAGTTGTACGAGACCCTTTCGCACTTTCTGTTTGACTTTTAGATTTTCTTTATGTAAATGACCTCTGTTTTGATTGTTTTGATTGGCTAACATCTTCACATGTTAATTGAGTAAACACATCAGTCTAATGTATTTTGAAGTACATTTTTGGGCTATATTTTTCCTCAAAATCTAAGGAAAATACAAGAGAAAATTCTTTGCATAAAGGAAATGCCAAAAGGAGTCCATTTGCATTATTTATGACAATTAAGCACATATTAGTCCTAAATTCATATTACCATAATACAATACTGACACAATGTTATTTTACTGTGGTCATTAAAATCAGCATAAATTACCATATCAGTACCGCCATGATGTATTCATACTTTACAGTTTAATATTTGTGTTAAATGACTGATGCTTTGAAATCGTCGCATTTTCATTTGAAATGAATTGTATGCAAACCAAAGTTACTCACATCTGAATCTCCACCCTGTCCTCGTTCCCCCAGACCGCAGATAAGCGTAAGGTCATGCTGGATGAGCTTGCCATCGAGACGGCGCAGGAGAAGTCTCGGCACAAAGAGGAGCTCAGCGATGTACGTCTCCAGCACGAGAAGGAGGTGCTGAGCATCAGGGCGCGGTACGAGAAGGAGCTCCGTGGCCTCCACGAGGAGAAAAAACGCACAGAAGAGGAGATCCGCTCACAGCTGCGAGATGAGAGGGTAAACCATCAAAAATACATCAGTTACTAATATAAGTTTTACTGCTGTTTTAGCTGTAACTACACACACAATTCCTGATGCATTTGATTGGAGGGAACAATTAAAGGCTAGACATTATTTGTTAGAATTAAACCCAGTAAACGCTTTACTGAGTTAAAAGGGTTTATATGGTCATTTAATAATTGGACAAAATCTCCATTGTAAGTGCATTACTGTACAGGCAACATTTTTTGATGACTGACAAATTGTGAATTTATTGGACAGAATTTTGAACCTGAACAGGTAACTAAAAGGTTGTCAGACCCCACAGCTGTCACTCTGCACTTATCCTCAGCTTACTCTGGATGTATTGGTGCTGCAGTGAATCAGAAGCTTCTTAACGTCTTTCTTCTCTTCAGGCACATATCAAAGAGCTGGAGAGTCTTCAGCCATACGTGGAAGAGCTGAAGGCTCAGGTTCAGTCTATGGAGGGGACAAAGGGCTGGTTTGAGCGCAGGCTGAAGGAAGCCGAGGTATCGTGGGTTTACAGCTCTCTCTCAGGATCAGTCTGACCACATGATGTCAGTGTTGTTTTTGGGTCATGCTGAATATCTTGACGTTGAATGCTTAAAAGGGATTTTTGAATGTGTTTGCTTTTACACTTTGAACTGAAGCTTGTCGTCGCATCAATCATAAACTGTCGCTGTTGGGAATATGAATGATGTATGGGATGTTTATATTGTTTGTTTGTGTAATGAACAGGAGACCGTGGAGAAGAAGATTCTGGAGCATGCAGAAGAGATCCAGTGTCTACAGGGAGGACACACAGTTCAGCTGGAGGTACATAAAGCTGTATATAAACTCACATTTGATGAATGATGACAGCTGACGTGTACAGTCAGCTAAAGCAGAAGTTATCAACTGAACAGCATTTCAGCAGAATTTCATTTATCTCTCCTGTATGTCAATAGATCTTGAGGGCTTGAGTTTATGATGCATATGTTGTTTTCATATTCATGTCCCACACTCTCACGTCAGAGGGCTTTAATGTTTCTCATCCATCTGATGGATGTGTGTGATGTAAAATCCAAACTAATGTGCAGTTTAAGGACATAAAGGTCAATCTATATGTCACAGAATAAAGCATCTTTCCAAATATATAGTTCATAATGCGTCCCGTCCAAGTGAATCTTAATATTAATTGGGCTTGGAGACAAGCCTAATTAATTAAAATTAATTAATTAATTATTTTTGAGTGTACATGTCAACTTAATCTGCTCACCGTAATTCTAACCTAAACCAAGCAGTCTTCTTAAACTCTAAGAAGAGTTAGTTGACACATAGTTGCAAAGTTACATATAGTTAGTAGAATGTCTAAAGTGGATTAGTGAAATAAAATGTAACCACATATTTTTTAGAAAAACATCCACTGAATCATGAACAGTTAGCCCAGACCAGATAAAAATAGCAATTACATCAACAAAGCAAAGAAAACTTTTTGTTAAGCCCGTGTTTAAGACTATTTAAGTGTGCAGGGTCCATTTTGATGGCATGTTGTCTTGAAGGTTTTCCTGCCTCCAGGGTTTCAGTACTGTCAATACTAATACTGTAGTACTGTAGTCTACCCGTCAGTTATGGTGGAGTTATGGTTGTGTGCAATCTTCAGGATTAATGAAGAACATATTCCACCTCTTCCTTCCAGGCTAAAGCTGCAGAGTTGGATGCAGTCAGACAGCAGGTGACGCAGATGGAGAAGGAAAGAGAAGAGCTCAACAACACCATCAGCAAGCTGAGACAGGTATGAGATGAGAGCAGAGAATCCTCCAGTAGGGTTTCTTGTGCTTCTGCTGGCCCGTCTGCTCCTCAGCATGATTAGGAACCATGTGTTTAAGATGCTAAATAAGGTAGAACTCAGATGGAGGATATTATGGGGGTGTGATGATCTCTGGAGCTCAACAGTAATTTTAAATGTGACTCAAGGCTGAAGCATGACTCAACGGTCGGATGAGGAGATTGTTTTGCGTATGTGTGTGTGTATGCACATGTTGTTGGCTTCTGCTGGATGTCACATATTCAGAGCTACAGGGCTGATGTTTCATGGTGTTCTCCAGCTGTTAGAAAGTTTTATTACAGTTGACATTTACTGTGATGTCACGTGTTTGTTAGTCTCAGTTCTTGTTGTATGCCAAAATTAAAACGAAAACTATAACAGCCTTAAAACAAAGACACATTCAACTACGCAAAATTACAGTGACATTTTTGTGCATATTTTGTGTATTCCAGGAAATTAAGGATGTGGTGGATGGACAGAGAATTCTGGAGAAAAAGGGCAGTTCAGCGGTAAGTGAGGCCCGTGATCTCTTCTCTGCATTTTCCAGAAAGTGAATCAAAATAGTTCCAGGTGATGGGCAGCACCCCTCTGTGCCCTACAGACCTGAAACCTTCTTTTGATAAGCGTCTTCTCCTGTCTTCACTGTCAATCCACGTTGACACTGAATCAATCATGTGTGCACCTGTTTCCAGCAGTTTAGCCTTGTAAATTTATTAATGTCAAGTTTTGGTTTGTTTTTAATAGTTTTCTTTGGCAAAATTTATTAGTGAAGCGATGAATGATGTGTTCAAATGCTCCTGAAACGTCCTGTTTACATGTATTCATTTAGCAGACGCTTTTATCCAAAGCGACTTACAAATGAGAAAGCATTTAAAATTTTGCCCTAAGAGCCGACAAGCCTAGTCTACAAAGTTTTAAAGTCAGAATCCTTGTGTGTTTCAAAACACACAAGTTGTGGGTGAGTAAATGAACTAACCTGTTATAACCTACAAGTCATTCAGACAACCACCACCTTGTCAGTTTTGAAAATGTGAAGTCTGCACAACTGTAGGAGCACATTTCTAGGGAACCTAAATAACATGTACCCTAAATGCCCTGTACGTCACTATGGATAAAAGCACCTGGCAAACGTTTCAAAAGGAGGCATTCATTTTCATATTCCCACAAAAAAACGAGAGGGAAGTGAAAATGTATTTTTATCTCACAAGTCTCTTGTCTTACTGATGGGCTAATTGAGTAATTTTCTGGAAAGTTTTTATAGCTCCTCTTTATCAACGGTGCACAAAATGCCTCCAAACAAAATTGTACAGTCAACATTCCCAAACACAACGTAATTATAACACCAGGTTGTTTTTGCAGTGGCTTATTTTAATAGAGCCGCCCCAACATGTTTTAACAATCAGTAAAATCAATCATGTACGATCATGACTGGAAGGCAGCATAAAATTTTAAACATGAAGATGGTTTTAAAAATTAGACTCTTGGGAAACATAACTATTATTTTCACACACACAACAAACAGAGCATTTGGTGTTTGTTGGCATGATTCAGTGTGAAGCAGCTTTAAAATAAGGATGTTTCTGTTAGAGAGTTCTCATATTTTAATAATCTCTAACAAATAAATGACACATCAGTCAGGAACTGTTGCTGATCTTTTGTGTGGTTTCAGAGTTTAAAAACCACGCAAGAGTTGTTTTAGAGTTTAAATGTTTTAAGCACACGTGAATTAAAGGCTTCTGGTGTCATTTTGGTCTTTTGGTGACCTCATATTCTGTATTTTCATAAAATGCATGTAGTTACAAAATCCCTGTTGTCTCCTGCAGCTGAAGGACTTGAAAAGGCAGCTTCATTTGGAGAGAAAGAGAGCCGATAAACTCCAGGAGCGCCTGCAGGAGATCTTAACCAACACTAAAACCCGCACAGGTGAGTTCCTCTTCTGCGCATCTGCTTCTTCACCTGATATACCTGTATTGTGCTGAATGACAGACATGAGGGAGTAGCTGTAAAGGGGTAAATTACTCACCGTTGTGAATGTTTTGTGAGTTATTATGCTACTTTCAATATGTCATGTACTTCTCCTTCCAGTTTCCAGGTATTTATGTTCGAAATCAACTCAAAATTTGACACACAATGTCTCCATTAAAAGGAACTTTTCGGGTACATTTTGTTGTTTACTCCAGACAATATATTTTACACAACAGGGAGCCAAAGGCGGGGCCTTGAAATATTTGAAGGAGGCCCCCTGTAAAAAAGTGCTGCCGGGCACTCCTCATGTATTATTTAATTGAATCTTAATGTTTAATGGTTGCTCTACAGAAAGTTTAGAATCAGACATTTTAAAGTAGGGCGCTTTATCTTTGTCAGGAGGCCAAAATGATCTGAAGTCAGCACGCACGCACACACACACATTCAACCTTAAAGATGGGAGACAATTTAGCACAAGACATTAGATTTTATTAATGGCTTCTCTTTATTTCACTTTTTTCTTGAAAAACAGACTTTAGGGTAGACTTCTGTTCCAAAACCTTGTGGACTTGCCTTGCTGTCTGCCCCCTACATAGAGGAGACAGCTTATAAAGCAGCATCTCCACTGAACTGAAACCTCTTGAGTGACCGATCTGAAACACTCTGTTGTGTCTCTATATATTTTGTATTTTAACAGCTGAAAATGTGACTTTTTTCAGACTTTTGCCTATTGTTTATCTTACAGATTGTCTGTCCATAACTGCAGGTACAATTTCTTCTGAGTAGTTAGTGTGTTACACTTTAACTGTAGTGTAGAGCACTCAGTAGTGTTACTCTTTGTAGGTTGCAAATGTAAACACTGATTTTAGTGTCTTTTAAACATGCTTTTACCTTTGCCTCAACATTGCAGTTGACCATTGCAGTAACCAGTTGCCTGTAATAATAAGTAGCTTAATAATACCCAAGTAATAATAACTTTCATGTTATATTATGAGGCTGTTTTCACTCTGTTGGTAGAGAACTGAGTCTGTCTGAAGTTTGAGATCTTTTACATTAACATAACATAAACATGAACATAAAATTACAGGTTGCATTACATACTTTCCTTTACATATGTTAAAGTCAAATGAAGTCAGTCTGACATTTCCTGTGAAATCGGACCCATCAGCTCAAATTATAAATCAATATAAACTTACCATTGTGAATCAGGTAAGGTAAGCATCTGTTATGTACTTGATCAATAATTGCTTTTTGTATATTTTTAACAAAGAAAGTTACGGATTGCAGCTTTAAATCCAGTCTTCTGAGTTCACCAAGCTTTCCACAAAAATCGGCACAGTGGATGCAGAAAGTGTCTGTAGATTTCTTCCAGGTCTGATGATAACCCGCTATCACTGCTCATCTGCAGAGCTGTGAGATGTGTGCAGGTGGAAATACTCTTTGTGTTGTCTGTGTGTTTGCAGGTCTGGAGGAGCTGGTGCTGTCAGAGATCAGTTCTCCGATCCGCACGCAACAGACCGGTGACAGCAGCAGCGTTTCCTCATTCAGCTACAGGGAGATCATGAAGGACGGGGCATCAGCGCCCAGCACCAATAAGGTAGAGCCGCCCACTGGGATTCAGTGACCTGTACAAGTGCTGTCTCCACAGCTGACGCTTTTGTTCTTCAGCTCCCTTCAGGGCTCCATTGAATTTCTGTCCTCCAGAAGCTATTAATAAACTCCCAAACAGTGTAAAGACCGTAAATACAGTGTGCCTGTGTATAAACAAGGGAGTGAGAAATGTTTGTTGTGACATGCTTGGGAGTAACTTGAGGCACACGAGTGAGGCCTACTGCATTCTCATATGCAAACTGGAAACTGGAACTTTTGACCTTCGAGATGAGAACATTTGACTAATTACTGCTACTTGCTAACACATGCCTCAGTTTTATTGTTGGTCAGTGAAACTTCTTAAAGACCAACTGAAAGTTTTGTGGCTTTAAGTCCATGTCTGTATGCTGGTGTAGTCCTAAAATATGACAAAACAAACCCATAGCAGATATACACATCACAAAGGAATGCTCTCTTCATTGGATGTACATTGAAACAATCCTGCTCGGATGATATTGGACTGTAAAGCTGTAAGTGAAGGTGTTGTGTAGATGGTGAAACCAGATTTCTCTCCATCCACAGTCCAACAGCAGCAGTCCTCAGTCTCAGCGGCCGGCCGATCTTTCAGACGACGAGGTGAGCGAGCTCTTCCAGAGACTTGCAGAGGTCCAGCAGGAAAAATGGATGCTGGAGGAGAAGGTAGGACATTTGAAAAGGGTTAACCAGTCACTGCAGTCTCATGTTACTAAGAAACGTTGAGTCTGGTGGACCAGCTCAGATTTGCAGTGTGTCTGCAGCGAGTGTTCGTCCAGTTCTACTGTGTGCTGCACAGCAGCTGTAAGTGCTCAACGATGTCTTTGAATCATGAAATATGCAGACGGATATTGACGTTTTAACATTTAAATCGATCGCTTTTGATCAGTAATTATCGGAACAGAATTGTGATGAGTTACATCGAGTTACACAAGAGTCCAAACAGGCCAGTATCATTTTAATTTATACTATAATTTTTATATTATTGCATTAATGCAGAAGTCGTGATGTGACACCAGTCGCTGTCAGTACAGATGCAGCATAAGACGTGTCAAAATTATCATCTGTCTTAATGAACTACATGCCACAGACATAGTGCTATATACACATAAAGATATTTCGTTATAAGCCTAAAACCAAGAAAATAACCAGCTTTGTTCACCATTACCAGCCATCATTGTTGAGTAAGCTGGCGTGATCACGCTGCACACACCTGCGACTTTATCTGCGCCGGGTTCATCGCAGGTTTGTGTGCTGCAGATCTTATCTGTCTGCTCTGTGTTCAGGTGAGACACTTGGAGGTCAGCTGCGCATCCATGGCTGATGACATCTGCAGAAAGAGCGCCATCATCGAGACATACGTCATGGACAGCCGGAGAGGTTAGCGGCTTTCTCTCTTCATCTCTGCTGTTGTTCTCCACACACAAACAACATAAAGGTTTAGTGATGAGGTCAGCTGATAGCTGCAGCCATTTCTGCAAAGGAAAGCTGACAGCTGCATTAGTGAACGTGCGGCTGTCGCTACTTTCTCTTCGTCCCTCTGAGGAGGCCAGAATTTACTTCATTAAGAGAGAAGATTTACTGAAAGGGTTGAGAAACTCTTCATTTTAGATTTATGTAGAGCTTAAATATATTACAAAAAAACAAATGTTGCTTTTTGTGAAATTAATGAGATTCGCTTGGTGTGCTGAATATTTTATGTGAACTTGAAATGCCACTGACTAAAAACTGCAGCTTGCCCTCTGCGGTTACAGCTCAGTTTCCAAAGTTCATATTTAAAATAAATTGGTGTTAGGGCTCATGCGGACAACTTGCATAAATCGTCTGGTTTTAATATTCTTTTTTTATTGCACCGGTTTCTGTTTTCTCTATTTGTGTATCTGAACTCCTGTCTGTGCATTGTCGCTTGTATAATCTCTCTATAAATGTTTTATTGGTCCTATTTATAATGCTGCTTTTTTGGTGCCACTGTGCTCAGGTACACGTGAAGAAGCACTTTGCAGTAGAAAAATGCAGCAGCTAATAAACTTGTGAATGTTACAGGATCTTCTGCAGATATAACAGGTTTTAGTGGATAGGAGGCAAATATGCTCAACCTCAGACGCACATCCACAGTTTACTCACTGACTGTCTGATGTATACTGCATGCTAAACTAGAACAGACATTCTTGATATTCTGAGTGGTGATCTGATTGGCTGATGCTTCAGGTTTTAAATGCACTGTATTTAGTCTCTACATATTTTTCACTATTTTATTGAGTGTTTTGTATACAGTTGTTTGCAAAGAGTGCATGCTTCTAATAATCGGATTGGTCACATTTTTAAATCTTTTTACTACTGTTTATTCCAATGCAACGTCTCGTCAAGGTTTTTGTTGTAAACAGTTGAATTTTGATTTTTTTTTACCTGAAGTATAAGTTGAAGATGATTTTAGTAATTGCGTTTTAATTGCGTTTTAAAATTTAGTTGTGATCATAATGCAGCCAATAGAGTTTTACTTTAATAGATCATATTGTGGAGGGTTGTATGTGCTCACTACACCTCTTTCTCTGATCTCTCTTCAGTTCACTCTTTCTTTCAGTCGTTTTTCCAGCGGACAGAACAGAACATACTCCTCACACCACGACCCATGTTTTTAGGACTGGAAGCGTTTTTGACAACTTGGTTTGCTTCTGTACACAAAAACATTCAGGCTTGGTAATATTGGCAGGGTTTGTTTGATAGAGGTCTGGTTTGAGGCATTAGATCTCTGAACTCCAGCCCACAATCTACTAAAAACATTTCAGCCTGTTAAAAATCTTCACACAGGAAGCACAGCCGGTGGAATCTCTAGTTTTTATGTGAACGTTTGTGTAAAAGGCTAGTGCTAACTTTTATAGTTGTTTTAAAGTTTCAGCATATTTTGTACATTATTGGTTGGTGCCTGGTAATAATATTATAGACAGTGTAGGTGATCGTAAAGGGAAATATTGTAAACCTTTGTACAATATAGATCAGCATTTATTTTTACTGTTAAATCATCTTGTAATGTTATTCAGGGTTCCCTGCACCAATAATTATAATGTAATTTTTCATTTTCACTGTTTTCCTCCCTCTCCGACCCTTTAAATGAAATGGCCTGATTTTTACTGGCAATGATGTATACTGTAATTTACATGTAAATGAACCTCTGTGTATTGTCATAGTTCAGACTCTCCTCAACAGGGCGATTCAAGCTGTTGAATATGAACAGGCAGCGATATGTCAACATGGGTGATCCTAACCATTAAGGTTTCTGAATGAGATATTTTAGCAGCTTAGTTTATGTGGATGTTTGGGTACACAGGAAAAATCCTGTGATAGGTCCACTTCACTGATCATTTAGAAAGGGACCCTTGTCATAACATAAGAAGCTTTAAGTGAGGTTTCTTATTTGAGCACTTTAAGTTGATAGCAGGCTGACATATAATTTGGTATTTTAGTTCGATCTCTGTCTCATTTGTTCATGCCACAAGGAGAACTTAAGTACAAGGTGTCACAGCTCACTTTACTCCCCTGATACATTCAACCAGAATTTGCTTAGTTTGCATCCAGTCACACGTTTGGGGTAATTATTGAGAAAACGATTATCATTTCAAACTTTCTGCTTCATTTAAGGCAAAACTGCACTTGTGTTTCCCTGAGAACAGAGTGACGATGATAATGGTCTTCCTGCCCCCCCACCCCCATGTGTTCTCCTGTTTTAATTTCATGACTGACTGATTTAACATTTGCTGGCAGACTAGTTTCCATTAAGCCTTGTGTCGCCTAATTGTAAATATTGCGCTATAAAAGGTAAAGATTTTTGCTCCTTTGGGGTGTTGAGAGCTTTTAAAACAGGCTTGTTTATGTAAAGTGTTTTTTCATTCAGCTCACCAGAAGCTGGTGCTGGGGGCAAAAATGCCAATAAAACTGACCAAAATTAGGATGAAGAAATAAACAGTTTACAGCAATCACATAAAGGTGGAATATTGTGTTTTGGAGAGATCTGTTTCTTTAAGATTGCATTTTCTTGTTACAAAATCTGTTTTTAGTATGTAAATCATCCCAGACTGTGAAGGAATTTGTTGCACAGCCCAATTTTATTGTTCATTCAAAGCTGTCTGAAATGCTGCGATCTTTAATGCGACGCATCGGTCACCTGTTTAACAGCCGGGAGTGTTTTTAGTGAACATTAGAAACTCTTTCCAGCAACTCTTTCTCTTTACAGCTGTTGAGGAGAGACCCAAACGAGCAGGAAAATGCAGGAGGGCTGCAGAAGGCAGCAGTGCTAGATGCGAGCTGACATTAGCAGGATGTAAAGGGTTCAGAATGCAGACATGCTTCAGTGAGTTCAACACTCATGCTCAATAATGCAGCGGAAAGACTGAGCTGCTCCTCTGTCCTCCCCCCTCACGTGTGCCTCATCCTCACCCTGTAAATTTCATGCCAGTGATATACCAGATGAAACAGCATTGTTTTATTCAAGACGAAACCCTTTAGTCAGGAGTGGCTTCCGCTGAACGATGAGGAAATAATAAGTCAGGAGGTTTCTTACTGTTTAAATAGAGGATTGGGTAGAAGAATCTGCATATTGTTTTCATTTATGGTTTTTCATCAGACGTTTCCCCCACCGTTCAGCCTGGGACATTACGTCCATCCATCCTGTAACCGTAGAAACTCACATGCAGTGTTCCAGAAGCAGTACGAATGACTGATAGTTTTCTGTCTCTGCTGGAGTTTCCTTTAAGACAAATGCTGCAGTTCTCAGGCTAGCAGCAGCAGACGATTATGTATGATTGTACATTTGTAAAGACCTGCGTGTGTCACAGTAAGACAGGTGACGTAAGATGGTTGTGGGATGGTGGATCTGGCTCAAACCGTCCGTCAGTGTGGCTGAGCAACATACGGGAGTCGTGTGTGGACAGCTTTCACTCCGGCTGAGTGAAGAAGTCAGCTGGGGTGACACGCTCAACACAAGCACTGCTGCAGTCTGGAAACCCTCCACCCGCCTCCTCGCACCCTGTTTTAGGCCTCCATTGATGCGTGAAGAAACCTAACCTTTCAGTGTACTCCAGCCCATCGTGCTGCATCATTTAAGGCAGAAACTATCCTAATCTTGTGCCCTATGGCTCCAGAACCCACTAAATGATGAAAAAGCATGTGAGTCCTTTCAGATTTTAATATTGTGAGTCCTTTCAGGAATTAATATTCTTTCCTCCACAACAAGTTTTCTCCACTTTCTGTGAGGTTCATGACTGGGGGAGTGTGATTATGGGATAAGCTTACAGCTGGACAACAAATACAAGAAGAACAGATCCTTTATCTGTATAGATCTCTAGAAAGAAGTGCAGAAACCTGCTGGGATACAAGAGCACGTTTAATTTCCTGTTGTTCCCGTAGCTTAGCTTGTAGGGCTTAATGCATAAATGTAAATATAAATGTAAATTTTACCTCTGTCATTGGGAAAGGTGCACGGTTGCAAACAGGAAGGAACCTTGTTGTAGAGATGAAATAGCTTGCTTGTCCTGATGATGGTTTTAGTGAAGCACCGTCTCTCCAGTAAGAGACGTCTGTGAAGGCATTTCTGCAGACTTCTGCTTCAGTCACATGGTGCAAAGCAAGTATTTTACTGTTATCTTGAACTTCACATTGGCCTGCAGAAGGCACTCTTCAAGGGCAAACACTGTCTGATGTCTCTATCTTCTCCCATTTAGTATGCGTGTAACTGCCTTATCCCTCGATTGAGTTCCAGGTTGTTTTCTTTGGCACTGACCTCACCGCTGTTCTGTTGTGGCTTAGCCAAGCGTGTGATCAGGGATCCCCTGAGTCGTGGGTTGGCAACATCTGCTGTGTGTTCACTGGATTCCTTGCAACAGCTAGGCTTCTCTGGCTAAAGTCTCATCGAAACTTCGACTCCAGGAGCACCTGGCACCTTTCCACTCTGAAAGCCATTGGCCGGCATTTTCCAGCCATTAGAGCGGGGAGTCCTCATTGTAAATCTGCTTTGTGGATTTATCTGTGTCTCCATCGAGTGGTAACATCCACTCTTCAGCAAATTAGAATGAATACCACTGATCAATATGGAAGAAATACCTGTTACAGACAGGTGTGCAGGTTTCCATTTGAAATGTCATTAACACACATGTTGATGCAGCGTTGGAGGATTTGTTCCGCTCATTCCCCAAAGAGTTCGATGCATTAACAGTTACTCCTGCTGTAAGGACATTACACTGTGGTGAAAGGAGACACTTCAACATCTCCATACGAGGCAGTCTGTGATTCCTCTCCTGCTGATGTTAATAGAACTGTAATGAAACAGTGTGTCGCTTGTAATGGGCTATTTGGCTGTTAAGCGTATGCAGGTTGTTTAGTTGAATTTTAAGGCAGTGGTTATTGCTGCCTGTTTGAACGTTTCCAAATTCTTTTGTAAAAAAAAGAACGGCACAAGTCTGTATGAAAAGGTCTGCTTGGAGGTACGTTATCAGTCAAAAGTTTAGGGTCACCTTTATTGTTTCACTTTTATAGGGTCACTTACTCATCTTTGTCATATTTTTTTACTATGGAATAACAGAAATGTCACTATAGAAATTATGTTGTAACTAAACAAAATCTGAAATAAATTAAACTACATTTAATTGTATGATTACAATTTAAATACCTTATTAGTTTTGTAGGGAAAGAAAATATGTAAACGCAATTATATTTTTGTCTTACACAACCGATTTCAAACATTTAAGCTTATACCTTCAGATCACCCAGTTATCATGAGAATTAATACAGTGATGTGATCCTAATCTTTTAAACAATAGTGTACAAGGAATTGCATTTTCTATGCAAACTTCTACCCTCCATGACCACATCTTGTTTCCAACTGAAGTGTCAAAACTGGGACTTTACAGTGTGCGTTGTCTTCATTAAAGAGTGTTGTGGTTCTGTCAAGATTCATCATCTCACAGTCGAGATAAAGAGCAGAGTGTGAACTTCACGGTGTTTACAGTCAGACGTCAAATGTCGTCTACAGCCTTCAGCACTAAAAGTCGCACATTTAAAGGTTGAACAGGCCTTAGGGGGTGAAGTTAACATCCCCATCTCAGCATTGATGTGTCTGCTTCATTTTTGTGCCTTTGAGCGTCAGGACCGGCTCCCGTGATGCTAGCTTGCTGCGCTGGTCTTTAATATAAGTCAGGCTCTTCTTTTACCTGGACATGTGCTTCACTCTTACACCAGTCTAATGAGGTTAAAGAGGTGTGAGATCGCTAGCACTTAGCCTTATATACTGTAATGTAACAATACATTAGACTCAATGCTAAATGTGACGTGGTCTGTCATGAGAGAAGCTTCCAGCTACTAACTTAATGGTTTAAGAGTACATTTTTAAAAAGTTTACCGTGCATATCATGAGATAATATGTATCAAGAAGGATGTAGACTGAGGGAGGGAATTAAACTTTGTTTGGAGACCAAAATATAATAGAAAATTGGTTATGAGGTTTATTGTTCAGTACCCAAGCAACTAGTAGCAGCCAACAAAGTAGCTGGCAACATTACACCTATAACACTCTTGTATCTTAGTGGCTCGACCTTTGCATGTGTAAAACACAACTCGCATGTTCTTTAGAATATGTAAAAAGCTATGAAGTTGCACCTTGAAATGTAATGAAACATGAAATGTAGAGATTTTATTGTAATAGCACATGAACACTCACAAGAAGTGGTACATTCCCCGAATCAGATTTTAGGTGTAAGAGGTTCATTTAGAAACACACTTGCTCAGCTGACCTTGAGCGTCTCTGCTCACCCAGATGAGGTGAAAACAGAGAAGCTGCTCTATCGAACTTACTGCTTTTGCCCTTGACATGCAGAGACTGGTCAGCTCTCTGAGGAAAAACTCCACTGAAGTGTCTGACAGATCTCCAGGAACCTGAGGACATTTTGAAGAGAAAGCATCACATGTTTGTCCTTTTGCTCTCTGCTCTCTGTTAATCATCAATTAAGCAACATGCTTCATTTTTAACAAGCAACCTCACACCGGTGAGTTCTGTGGCTGTATGTCTCTGTCCTGAACCCTGTTAACAGGCCCTTCACTGGACTCCACCTGTCACTGTCAGGTCATGTCTGGGATTGTGTTGAGGTTCAGGGTTTGAATTTCTTGAATTAGCACATTACATTAGTTACATTAATGCAGCGTAGTGTTAGTGCAGTAGTGTTTATTTACACATTCTAAACCATAAACAGTTTTCTGTCAAACCTGCGGGCGATCACTAATGATTCTCGTAAAGGCTGGTATGTGTCTGAGGTGAGAGTGGCTGGAGATACTTTCCCTCAGACTTGAGCGCTTTGTATTCGCTCAACACACACTAATGGCCTCTTGATAGGAATCATCTTTATTCATGAATGTTGAAGCATTACTGGGGAAAACATGGTTAAAAAGCACAAGCTGGTGTAATGGAATATTTGCAGAATTTAAAATTGTACTCTCTCTTTCAGATGTATCAGGTGGAGGTGGACTGGCTCATGGTTCTCAAGGAGAACGTGGAGGTTTGAGCTCTGTATTGAGGGACCTGGTGAAACCTGGGGACGAGAACCTGCGTGAGATGAACAAAAAACTGCAGAACATGCTAGAAGAGCAACTGACGAAGAACATGCATCTTCAGAAGGTACAGTTATTTGGGGTGTGGTAAACAAACAATGGTCAATTAGTCAGATTCCTCAAAAGCAGTGCTGTGTTCATTTCTTTGGTATGTTATTCATTTTTACCGTACAGAGCCTGTTTAATCTGTTCTGTGGGTAGTTTCACCCTCAGGTGTGCTGTGTTTGTATTTTGACATCATACTTCTAAAAATCAGGAATACAGTTTAAAAACCTTCTATTAAACATTTTCTAGAATAGTCAGCAGTGAAATGAGAGTTTCAGAGAGAAGAAACAGCAGTGATGCAGAGACATGGTTCGTTCAGCTGAGCAGAAGTGAACTGATCAGAAACATACATCCACCTGCTGGAGGAAGATCAGGAGACTGCGTTCACACTGACCGTGTGTGTTTGTGTTCTGTGTGTGTATGATGTGGTGTGTGTGATGTGGTGTGTGTGTGTGATGTGTTGTGTGTGTGTGATGTGGTGTGTGTGTGTTGTGTGTGTGTGATGTGGTGTGTGTGATGTGGTGTGTGTGTGTGTGTGTGTGGTGTGTGTGTGTGATGTGTTGTGTGTGTGTGATGTGTGTGTGTGTGTGTGGTGTGTGTGTGGGTGGTTTGCTGTCATGCGGTTCTGAGACTGTGTTGAGAGCTCTTATTCATCAGCAGTAGAGGGTGGACGTGTTTCTAACTGTGAGCAGGAACAGAACGCGTGTGTGTCAGACAGCCTGTGTGTTTGATGGGATTACACCATCAGACGGATTGACTAATGACAATTAACCTCTCACACCCCTCTTGATATTTCCAGAGCTGCACAGGTTTGTTGCCACGGTGATGATTCTCTCTCACCTCGCAGTCTGTCGTTAGTTTTTTGTTTAATTGAAAGTGAAAAATGCAGCATGTTGTGAATAAAATCTGTCTGAGTTGGAAACAGTCTGGATTTTGGTGGAGTGCTGCGTGTGTTTTTGTGTGTGTGAGGGTTGATACCCAGGGGGGGTTGTAGGTTACAAACACCCTGTCGTAACTTTGGCAAAGATGGACGATGCGAACCAAGACCAAGATGGAATGACAAAGTTTGAAAGGAAAAGTGATGCATTGCGGTGAACTTTCTAAATGTATGTCTTTGAGCCTCTACAGACGCTTATACAGGGTTAAACCTGGCCATTCCATTTGATTACAGTAGTCATGAATGTTTGCTTCAGGTATGTTTAGAAACCGCTATTACATTTTATTTTGTGAGGCGCTTGTAAAATTGCAACAAAAAAAACACACCTGTGCTCACACAACAGACAAGTTCTATATTTAAACTGCATACAGTTGCCAAGCAACTTGGTGGTTTACTAAACTAAGGGTCTGTATTACTTATCAGGAAGACTTGTTTGTGATTATTAATAAATGTTGTTATTATTCAACATGAGCATTTTATTCTATTGGTGTCACCCACTGTTTTATTCACACAAACAGCCTTATTTGTTATTGTAGTCAACATTATGACATGTGATGTTCAGATCTCTTCATGCTGTGGATTACACACACAAACACAATTCTCTGCACTTTGAGCTCTGAGGGCTCATGTCTGGTGTTTGTGCTGAGATCTGAAGATGACTTCAGCTTGTTAACAAGATTAAACACTCATTTTTCCTGTGGACAAGACGAGAGGAATCTGGAGCTGTTTAAACAGCGATGCAGCTGATGTTGATGTTGTGACGTCTCTGTATCTTCCTCTCGTTGATCGTGTCTGTCTGTTCTGATACCGCGCAGGTGATAATTATTCATTTAATTTATTCCTTTGTGTTTTGCCTAAGAACAACCCTAACTGTGGTAAAATCAAACTCTAACACACATTTTCTTGTGGCTCGTTGCTATCATAAGTGATTGTAAACTGTTGTAAACTTTGTTTTGGAAGGGCAAGGACAAATCTGAGCTGTTGGCCAGCAGAGAAAAAACATTCTTGTTTTAGCCCCCCCTGATAGATGAATCTCATCACTTCATTAAAGCCTTTGTGAAGTGTAGTGTTTGAGTAGTGAAATAAGATTTTAATTACAGTATGTCTCCAGAGGGGTGAGGATTTCCACTGCAGAACAGACCAGCAGTTCACACTGCAGAAGTCAGAACTAAGAGTAAAACCAGAGGAAAATGGCTGCAGTCTTCCATTGTGAGCTTGTGTTATTTATAGTACATTTGTTTATTTTGCAAGTGCTAAATAATAATTTTGCAGGGTAGTATAATAATAATAATACAAGCATAGAAGCTACACGTTTCTAAAACTCCGACCATGAGCATTACATCTGTAATGTAGCCCCACCTAGAAAAATAATCCCACTTTTAAAACTTCAGATCTGAAATAACATTCTTGACTAAAGAATTCATGAAAGTGCTTTGAAGGTTCACTTGTCTGCTTTTAAACCGGCTGTCTGCCCTTTCACCTTCCCATTTACTGTATGTACTCAGAATGTCTTCCTGAACTCTGGGTTTGTTGTCTTGCAGGATCTGGAGGTTTTGTCTCAGGAGATTGTTCATCTGCGGAGCGACGGCGCCCCTGAGGGAAACTCATCAACGACCGGCTAAACCTGGACACCCGATAATTCAGAACCCATCTCTCTCACGCTCTCATCTCTTCACGGCTGTCAGGAGGAAAGTGCGCTCATCTCTTATAAAGACGTGACCTCCAGCTGGAATCTCAGATGTTCTTGAGCACAGAGGTTCAGAACAGAGTGTGTTCATCTGCAATTTACATACTTCTGAATGTAACACTTCATGTTTGTCTGTGACGGGAACGAACTGGTAACAGGGGCTGTTGTACCATCCCGGGCTGCTTTGTGTGTGTGTGTAGGACACTGGAGTCATCTCTAGCAGGGCTTTGTACCTACTGTACCATTAATTTTCCAGTCCAAGAGATGATCTGATACAGCGTGTCACAGTTCAGCGTCTGCGTCCTCTAGCTGCTGTCACTAGTGTGTTACCTGTTTCTTGTATATATGTTTTTGCTGAATATGCTTATTTTGTGTGTATGGGTGTGTGGGGCATAGACGAGATCTAATCATTAAAATTGTATTTATTCATCCTAGAAAATCCAGCTACCCTATTGTCTCTGTCACTGCAGAACGCTGCTGCTCGCCGCAGTGCGTGATGTTTCTGAATCACACAAATTCTGCAGGCTTCATTATATCAACACTGTTTAAAGTTCTCTGGTAAAGGGCGCTTTTAATTGCTGCGGTACTTAGCAGAGCATTATGTGGCTCTCAGAATGTTTCCTGGATGTTCCTCGTTAGGCAGCAATTTCTTTTCATCTTAACAATTCGATCTGACACCTCTGTGTCTGTCTCAGAACTGACAGTGCTGTTGAGGAACCAGCAGTTTCCCACAATGCCCGCTCGACACCTGTGGGACATCTGTTTTAGCGTTGATGCCCTGTCGTTTTTGTGCATGTTGTGACATCATTCCCTTTTTACGGTTTCAACTTTTGTAAACATTTGAAATGGAAACTCTTTTATTTTAAGATTGTTAAAGCCACAATTGAACTTTGAAGACGCTACAGTCAGCTCAACATACACTAATTATGGGTCATGTGACAGAGTTTGTTAAAAATACAAAGAAGGTTTTGTTGGTGTCCTCAGGCTTAAATCATAACTGCTTGCACTGAAGTCAGACACTTTTGTGTCTCGATTTTTCGCATTGCTAACCAGTGCACTCCACACCTTAGCCAGAGTAGATGCTACATTAAATTTGCTGCAAATAAAACTGTGTGTGTGTGTGTGTGTGTGTGTGTGTGTGTGTGTGTGTGTGTGTGTGTGTGTGTGTGTGTGTTTTTTTTTTTTTTTGTGTGTTGTGTGTGTGTGTGTGTGTGTGTGTGTGTGTGTAATGTTCAGTTGATAATGTTGGTCCTTCAGTTGATCAAATATTAAAGCTGATCTTCCCAATTTCCAGTGGACAGAACACTAAAAGACATGAATGGGCGTGACAGGATGTTAACAGGACACAATAAATTGAACAGACTATATTAGTCCCTTACTAACCCAGACTTATTTTCTTGTGTATCAGACAAATTTGGCATCTACCATGAATAAGGTCTTTTGTTCATTTTAGATGCGATGAATTATGACCAAGCAGTGAGAGATGATTGTTAGTTCAGTCTGTTGTGATCGGACAGATGTTCCAGACTGAATTTGTTGTTACATGAGATTATATAGATGCTGCGTTCACCTTTTTGATCAAGGGTTCTGTATTAAGAGAAATGTATACATTTATTTCTGCAAATGTAGGTTTTATGATTGTTATGAGATGTAAGCGGTTCAGTTTATTTCAATCCTTTGTTAAGGCACTGCAATGCTTCCAAACTTTATTATGACAATGGCTGATCGGCACTTGAACCTGAAGTTCGTGCATGTTTTATCCAAAGGAAATCCTGACTGAATGATATTCCAGAGTTTTTCATCTTCAACACAGCTCACATGGGAAACTGTTGTTTTATTATGAAACTGACTGTCGCTTATTCTGCTGGATGAAGGATGTCTGCTTTTGAAGCTCAGATTGTTTCCTGTTTTGTCTTCTCCTGATATCTGCCAAACGAACTTTTCTTGAATCAGGATTATCAGGTGATCGGCACTAATTACTAGAAAACATTATTAATCACTACCTGCTGTAGTATTTATTTATGTGCAGTGTTCAGTTGTCATGTTTAGTGACGAGACTTCAGAACTTGCAGTGATAATAAAGAACGACTGGAAAACCTTTATGTGAGTGGAAGATTTTTTTTTCTCTTTGACTTTGAAGCTTAACCATGTACTGGGGACAAATTTGTACCCAAAAGTGAGCAAAACCTGACACATCTGAACAAAACCTCCTTTTGGGACGTCCTCATTTGTGAAAACACTGTGTGTGATTGATGTCTCTGTGTTCACGCTGCACTATGACAGATTTAGTTTATGAAAAGAGGTGATGTAGCCATATGGTCCAGAATTAACCACAAATATTTCTTAAGACTACAAGATTATTTGTGTTAAACATTGCTACTTTCATTCAGTTGCTGTCCAACATATTTACATGTTTACTGTCTTCTGTCTTCTTATATTTACATGTTTAATGTACTTTGTGATGACGTGAAATGCAGTGACTATGAGGTCATTGAAGGTCAGTTACATTTGACACGAGAACTAAACGAGACTTTGCTCAACTGACTGATAACAAATCGATACTTAATAAAGAATGAATTATTATGAGCAGAAAAACTGAAGTGGATGAGTGAAATACCGGCTGTTAGTTAAGATTCATCTGACCAGGAGGTAACTTCAGCACCTCAAATCAAATGATTAAAGCATTGATCCACAGTCAGCAAAGCTGTTCTCCAGAATTTGTTGCCTTCTCGCTTTATAACATCTCACTCCATCATAGTTAAACTCCACTGAGGTGAAAGTTCTGCACTGAGACCCTGTTTTGAAGAAGTTTCAGTGTTCAGGTCACTTGTGATCAGCTGCATTGATGATTTGCTCTTACATGATCTTTGCTTTTGGTTTTCTTTGCAACTGCTGAGAGTCAGTTTATGTTCTCACGGCCGTAAATTTGAAGCGTGTTGTAACTGCTCTCTGCTTTTGTCTTGTGCTGCAGTAAATTAGCCATTAACCCTTGATGTGATCGCAGTTATAGAGATTGAACGCTGGGGTTGTCTGGTGGAAAGATGAACTTCTCCTAACAGCGTCTGTGAAAATCTGCAGCATTCAGAAATCATGCATGTTATGTGTAATGCTTTTGCAGCTCTTACAGTAAGTGCATTTCCAACCACAACAAACCACTTATTCACTCATTACTGTAAATGAAATTAAAACAGAGCCTGTGCATTTATTGCATACAATTTAACACTGTGTTAACACTGTAGCATTTTCTGGCTTTAAAACAACTGTTCTTTTCAGTCATTTTCACATACAGCAGGCCAGTTCATGATAACCACCTGACGCGTTTTACCCAATAGTTCATTACACTACTGTTGTAGATAATACAACAGGTTTTCATGCAACAGTCTTTTTAAAACTCCTGCTTATAGTTACTGCAGCAATTTAAAGCTGTTTAACATTAATGTAATAAAAGTTTGGCACAGTTCGGGGTTCTGAGCATAACCCAAGTTAAGTGATACTGACTGCCTTTCCAAATGGTTAAAAGTGTGACATTTGACTTCTTGTAGTGCTAGTTGTGATGTGAAAGACTGCTGGTTAATCAGCAGCAAGCAGAAGACAAATGAACTTACTTTCAGCGCATTGCTTTGCTTGCAGGATTCTGTTTCTATATTTGCAAAGGATGATATTGATCTGATCATTCAATAGGTCCAAAAAGAGTTCTGCTGTAGTCCTGTGCGCTCAAAATATTTTGCCAGCATATTTCCATAGTTAGAAAGCAAACGGATCTCATTATCTTCATCCTCTGGAGAGCTGCTGGGTGTCGGGTTGCTCTGTGATGTATTTAAACCCTCTGATAATACGACCCTGGATTATGACCCTCGACACGCCACAGTGTTGATACTCTTGACAGATACATGCAGAATCTGACACATCAAACACAGGGCTAGTTAAGCGGATCACGTAAATATTGTGAAACACTGTAGACCGCATGTGGCTGGATAAATGATGTAAGAGAAAGTTTGGCTGTTTTATATCGAGACTGCACCAACAGATCCTGTGTAGAGGAAACTGAATGTCCAGTCAGCTGTATTGTAGATTCTGTGCCGTCTTCTAAATAAATACCAACCCTGTGTGAAGCAGAACATCCCTCAACCACAGACAATTCAATCTAGTGTACATAAAAACAATCTTCCCTCCTCATTCAGAGCTGAAGTCTCTGTGTTTGTTGTGTGGATGCTGCAGTGTGCTACAGACAGTCCTCCTGCACGTGTCTTCTCTTACATTAATTGCTCCACATTGTGCTGATATTGGCAGGTTTAAAGGAATAGTTACACAGAAATTCATTTATTTATCCTCATGCAAGTTTTAAAGAACGGTCACACAAGACAGGTTTGTGTATTTAAGGTAAACTTAATGGAGGTGTTCTGTTGAATTAATGACCAACTTATTTAAGATAACTGTAACAGATTTTTTGTGCATAATTTGTTTTTCTTTTCTTTTCTCAGCACTGGGAATAAAAGAGTCTTAAAGTGAACTCAACTTTCACTTGAGTGAAGGAAATTCACGTGTTTAAGGTTAATTGAACTGACACGCAACAACCTTTGAAATCGGTGTTTAATTAAACGCAGCATGATGAGGAGCCTGGTATTCAATTTTCATAATTACTGATGCTGCAGACAGTGTCCCTGTGTAAGATTTAGATAGAGGCCTTCAACAGACCGTCTCTCTCTCTCTCTCTCTCTCTCTCTCTCTCTCTCTCTCTAAAAGCGTTTGCGTGATGTTGTTCATGAACATTCTGTAATTGTGTTTTCATTTGTGTTCAACAGAACAAAGAAATGAATACAGTTTCAAAATGCCCTCAAAGTGAGTAAATAATGACTGAAGTTTCATTTTTAGATGAAATTTTTTCTTTAATGTTGTGTGTCAAGCAGTCAAGCAGTTGATCCTCAAATGACTCTCTGTACCATCTGATCCTGTGTCAGTCCAGATGAGACACAGTGAAGCTGTTTTCTGTGAAGCTCTTTTATTGAATTCTGATATAAAACAATGAGGCATTAAATCTGGTGAGCTAGAAGGAGTTGATCACATTTATGTGGAATAGAAGTTGGATGTAGGATTTTTCTGTTTAATGTTCCTGATGTCTGTGGTTAAATGTCAAGAAATGTCATATTTCACCCTCAATGGTTGACAACTGTAAACTATAAAAATGTCTGTTTTAATCATTAGGGTTGTTTGCATCGTGATAATAGAATTTGGGTCTTCTTGACTGAAAAAAAAAGTTTTGTTTTCTATAGGCTAAATCTAATTTTGTATTTGCGTTTGAGTCAACGAATCATCCATGTTTTGTGAGAATCTCCCATTTAGGACTGTTTCGTTTGAAGAAGAAAAATCCCGTGGAGTCACGATTAATTCCTGTATGATTCACTGAGTGTTTTGTGTGATGTGTGGATTTTAGCTGCATGAACAAAACGCTCCCTACACACTGCTAGTCCAAAATGAAAAATGTTGATCTATTTTTCTTCATCTCTCAAGCACAAACCCACACGCTCTTAAAGCAGTTTCTGGAGGTGTCGTTCTATGCAACATCTCCTGATTCTCTATTTTGTTCTCCTGTGTCAGCGCTGCTAGCTTTCAGTGTTTCAGTGTTGACTTGTGCTTGTGTTTCTTTCTCTTTACGCTCTTCATGTGAGGAAGAGGAGAATTGTCCAGTCCTGCGTCAGGATGGAATTCCAGCTTTTCTCATCATCTCTGGAGTAGCCAGAGATTGTATGTTTGTGCGTGAGACTGACCGTCACACAAGCCTTTCCGCAGACGCGCTCAGTTGGAACTTTCACTGGAGTTAAATTCAGACACGGAGGCCCTGTAAGTTAACCGTGAACGTCAAGGTTTAGAACTTCATGGCAACTGTTTTACAGTCCTTGACGGATGACTAATTCAACTCAATGGTCAATTTTACATCACAGAAGTGCCCTGTTCACTTCTCCACGTGGGTCTCCATCCTGTCCAGATCATTAGCCACCGGGCGCATGTAAAGCTGTGTCCCATAATGCACCACTGCATGGCTACTAATGATGGTGACAGTCCATTAAATTCTCCATCAAGAACTGATGCAATGCTCAGAACTTAAACTGAGAGCTGCCGGGCCAAACCGTCTTCTAACATTCTGAAGTTTGCTCGGTTATATTCAGAGTTTACAGCTATGTGAATATCACAGCTGTGTGGTGACTCTTAATATTAAATATAAGATTGTTTCAAATGAAAATGGCCTATTATTTTTAGGTTTTGCATAGTCTTGGGTCAATATCTTTACAAGAGTCATTGGGTTAACAAGTAAAAATCAGTGTGTTGGGAGCGTTTTGTTCATGCAGCTAAAATCCACACATCACACAAAACACTCAGTGAATCATACAGGAATTGATCGTGACTCCACAGGATTTTTCTTCTTCAAACGAAACAGTCCTAAATGGGAGATTCTCACAAAACATGGCTGATTCATCGTTGTATAAATCAATTGAGTAATGAGTTATTTTTTAACAGGCATCATCTCAGAGTTTCCAAGTAGGAAAGACTTTAACTTTTCTATTTATTTAAATGATTAATGGAAAACAATGATTATTATTAGGCCCTTTAAAAATGACTTGATCTGAATTTCTGCATCTGTGTTTTCTTATTCAGCTCACTGCACATTAACCGGTGCAACGGTGAAGACGCCTGCAACCAGTCTGCACGTAAATTTGACATGTAAACTGCAGCAGCGGGAGATTAAATTGTGTTTTTGGTCTTCCTGTGGCTTCATTCATTATCTATCATTTGCTTAGACTTAAGAAAGGTTAAAATGGCACAATCAGACCTGATAATGAACAGATACAGGATCTGTATTGCGGACAGCGGCTCTTCCTGAATGGAACGGATATTGATTTCACGATCGGATCTGCACCTGGGCTGTCCTTTCATGCTAAGCTGAGCTCTCCTGATAAACATGTTGCACTCAGACTGCCTGCACATAAAATGCCCACCACAAACAATCTGAAGTGAGTTAGACAGCAGGGAGAAATCACAGGAAATGCTGTCGGAAAAAAGAGGATCATGCTACTGATGTGCAACTGGACGCTCAAGCCCTACTGGCATTCATATAATGGACACGGCTAAGACATTATTCCAAAACAAATCACGCTTTACCAGAAACCCTTCTCATATTACTAAACCATTTATACAGTCAAAGTAGCTGATATGTGAGCTGCTAGAAAGCTTGACTCATTTTCCAATGGCCGTCTGAATATGTGCATGTTTTCCATCCTGACTGTCTGTTTGTGGTGACTGAGGGTTCAGTTCTAGACGCTCAACTCCACTTCAGCTTCAGATGGGCAATTTGAAAGGTCTGTGACCTGTTTTAAAAGTGGCTATCTCTGCTTTAGTTTTTAAAGAAGCGGTTCCATAAATAACAGGGGCATTTGGTAGACAGTTGTCAGAAACCATCCAGTAATTGGCCCCGAGACTTCCTTACTGGCTCATGCCATATAGTTAAATTAACTTTATGGTCTCTGGAGTCAGCGAGAAGAAGCCCTCAGAGTGGCTCATCTCACTGTTTTTATCTGTTGCCACTAACAGCCTGTGGAGCTGAATTCTCAAACTGTTTTTCTTTTCAGTTAATGACTTGAGTTGGATCTCAGTTTGCAAAGGCCTTGTTTAAAGTACATCGCACTGATTTACTGCTGCTTTACTTTAAACGAAAGTTCTGGTCTTAGATGCTGAGTAGTCAAGGCAGTATTCCAGCTGTGCTATAAGACAGTACATGATGAAACAAAACAGATAAGACTTCCAACACTTGATTCTAATGGGAAGAGCCGCACTGTAAATGTGTTGTAAAATTACTGTAAAATGTTATAGAGGCTTTCAAAAAAGCTAAAATATAAATTACGTTTTTGGTTACTACATAATAATCATATTTCCATGTGTATTATTTTTTAATTTATTATTATTATTATTATAAAATGTGTGAAATGTCTATGATAAATAGTTGTATGTATTTTCAGATTTTTGACTGATATCTTAAATGGCTTTTATAAGTTCAAACTTTGGCATGTTTGCAGGTGTTTGCAAATGACCAGGCTGTTGTGGTGAGTTGTTTAGTTTGAGACACAAATAAATCGATTTTCTCACCTATATACTCTGCCCTGGTGCAATGTAAACCAGACTTCATGCTGGTAGTCAAGCGTCTGGTTATAACCTTCAGAAAGCACCACACACATCCTGAAGCTCAACTGCTGTCTGCTGCAGTGCATAAAAATGATGGAGAAGAAATATAGAGGGGCAAACGAGAGTGGTCATTAAAAGCAGGCGATCGCTCTGGTAATAGAAATCATTATAGAGACATCATGAATAAATGATTTGTCCTGTTTCTTTCCTTTCTCTTTAGCTATCTCTCTCGCCCTCTCTGTCTCTCTCTGGATACTCTGCTAAGCAGGGTTTCCTCTCTCTCTTTCGGTGTGCTCAGAATGGAGGGGAAAGGGGCGTAATTAAAATCGAATCAACTTGATGAGTCAAGAGGGGAGAATCCTGCTCTAATGAAACATTCCCTAACAGAGAGAGAAACATTGAGCTGATGGGAAAACGGAGTGGTTTTAGAGTCGATATGGGGGTGTGTTTTTCTGCTTGTGAATGTACGTCATTATGAAAACATCTGAAGAAATGACACTTGTTCTTTCAGAGACATCTGAACCATGGCAACAGTGTAGGATTAACGTCTTTAAGCAACTTAAGACTGTTTACTAAGAATAACCGTGGAGAACATCAAGGTGGAGTCTGTTGTTCTGTGTTCTCCACAGATCACATAAAGATGCAGCTGAGTTAAAGTTTATGGTGATTATAGTATTTTAATTACTCTCTGGCTCTTGTCTTCAGAACTTGTGATGTTGCACTCAAAGCACTTACAGTTGCTTCGCCATTAACAAAATATTGATGTCAAGTATTATTAGTCTGGGAATTTATCTGAAGAACCTTCAACAGAAACTTCCTGACATCACAGAATCTGACACTCTCATCTCTTATGGTAAAGTTAATAAACTGGTGTAAACGTTTCCTAAACGCCCAACGAAGGAGAGATGCACAGAGAACAGGGCTGGTAATCAACCACCTAGTAATGGCCTACAATAACCGTTTCTATGGTTACCGATGCAAATATTGGTTTATTCCCTTATGTACGATAACACCAATTTTCTTAATCATATTTCTATACTTTTAAAGTAAAAAGGTGTGAATATATAAAACCTTTATGGTTTCAAAAGAAGCTTTTGTCACATTGGAAACATTTTATTCCAAGATTTGTTTAAGGAAGTGTTTAAGGCCTGAATTTGCATGTCCTTTACCATGTTACTAAAGTTGATTACTTTTTTAGGGATTAAGATTTCGTATCACAGTGTAAAAAGCTTTCACGATCTTCCTGAATTTCATATCTGATGTGTTTTCTGAGGGGTTTATTGCAGAAGTTAAAGCTGACGTGTGTATTTTGTGACACTAGCATCAGCAAGCAAAACAGCAAAAATAAAGGCTGTTTTCAGACAGGTTTCTGACAGTCCTGCTGTGGAGCGCTGACCCTCAAATGAAGCGTCTCTTCAGGGAAGTGAAAATGTGACATGCAGGGGAATGTTTATGCTTCCTCCAGCTCCAAGTCTTCAGTGTTTCTCATCGCTCACTCACAGCGCAGGACGACGCTGCCTGTGAAAACACCAGCGGCAGAATGTGTTTAGCTGCATGAACGTGTGGACTGCACACATGCATCAGTTTTATTGTTTTAAAGGGGAGAGAAACTCCACAGCAGCATTAAACTTTTATTTAAGAACTGCATTCATTGTATTTGTGACTACATTTATAATGGACATGACAGAACAATGTGCCCAGGCTTGTATTTTCCTTTAGTGTTTGTATAGGCCTGTTTTAGCACAGTGATCATCATAACCATTTTTATTTCTTGTATTATATTACATATATTTCTGTATATTGTATAATCAATTCTTGCCGTGTGTTCATTGCTATATTTTATTTTTAAAAATGTATTGGAGAACACACTAGCTGTTAAAAATGAAAATAACGTGGAAAGTGTTTAGAAATGGGTATCTTGTGTGACAGAAACAATTTGTTCAGATGTCAGAATGTTTTTCTCAGCAGAAATCGTAAGTTGAAAAAGTGTACAGTCCTAAATTAAATCTCTCATCCGCTTCACTGGATGCCATTTTTATTCTTTCCACCAACTGCTGCATGCACAGAATCACAGGAAACAAGTGCAGGACGCTGCCTGTAGAAATCAGTCAGATGACGCTGTTGCAGTGGAAAGGAGCTTTTTAACCTCTTACCTGCAGAAAATGTCTTTCACTGTGTGTTGCAGGATAATCTACTTAGTATGTACCACCATCTCAGGATAAGACATCTACAGTAGAGAAAACTGTGTCTGGATCTTGTTTTTATTAAATAATAATCAATAAACTTCACTCCCACTTATTTGTGCTTCTGCATCAGGTCTGCTGCTTTTTCTACTTTGGTTTCACTCATCTTCAGCTGGGAAGTGTTAAAGTGTTAAAGACAGTCTTTTAATGGCTGAGGACTGAACCTGCAGATGTGAAACACAAACACAACTGCTGTTGTGCTGGTTATCTTTCCAGGCATTTGTAAGACTGTGCCCTGAATTTTAAGCTTGCTGTCAAATATTCTCTTGAGGTCATTCCTGATCCAATATTCAAAGCTTTTATCTTGTAAGAATTTGTACCCGTTTCTAGGTTGCAAGCGTTCACATTTCATTCATCAGTAGTGACTTTTAAACTGCAGTAGTGTATTACGGATGGTAAACTGGTTACTGAAACTGGGCAGGGAGAATTGGACCATATCTGCTTCCCCAAGAGTAGTTTTGCTACTCTATAACTCCATAACTTTATAAACATATATTCATGTAGATGATAGTGTCAAGTGCACCAGCAAAACTACTGTATAGTGTGTGTGTGTGTGTGTGTGTGTGTATGTATATATATATATATATATATATATATATATATATATATATATATATATATATATATATAGTATATACATACATACATATATATGACAATGATTTACAAAGTTCAAATATGATATATACAGATGCACATCTTAAATTTGATCTCTGAACACATAAACAATATATAAACATGACTGTATACTAAAAACGTACAGGTCTGATTTCACAGACCCTTTATGACCTTCCTAGTCTTTTCTGGTTTGTAAAGAAAAGCATATTTTTCACAGTTACAATGCGTGTATTGTGCAGTATTACAGTAAAGTGCCGAGAGCAGCAGGAAAGCTTTCTGTCTTTCTTTCTCCTCTTCTTCAATCATTCATAATAAATGAATAAAGTATGATGCAACAGCTCCAGATATAATTCCAGCTCCTCCAACAGTAATTCATTCCTCCATGTGTCGACCTGCAACACAATGCAGTGTGTACTGTACATCTGTTTCTAATCAACTTGCTGAAGGATTAATTACTCTCATTATTTAACATGACTGGATGTGAGCTGAAGGCACAGTAAAACAGTGGAGTTAATATGCATGGAATTCCTTTGCTTTAGTTCATGCAAACTTTGCAGGCCATTTCTGGGCATCCCAGGAGACGTGCAGGAAGCAGAAAGAGTGTAACAGCTTTTACAGCTGTTCAAAGAAACAGGTTGCAGTCCAGCACCCGCTGGGCTCGATTCTCTGATCAGATCAAAATATGAAGTAAGGTGGACCTCAATTACTGTGACGTCACGCACGTGTAGTGATCAGTTTACAGTACATGAGCTATCACCCAGTAAAAAATCCCATAATAACTACATTATTTTAAAAAATCACATTTGGTATATCACTATAAAATGACGTGAAATGCCATAAGTAGAGACGTGTTTGACGTCCTTCTTTTCATCTGACGTCACATCTGTTGCTAGGCGCTTTTTATCCGGAAACCATCCGGAAACAGCCCACCTGTGTGTCTGCAGGTAAACGCAGCAGACTTCTGCTTCCGGTCAAATATTAGTTTAATATTTTAAACTAATAAACTTGATATACTCTATATACTAATATTAGTTAAATATTAATATATAGAGTTATTGATGCTGTAATGTACACTCTCCTGTACTTATAACACTCAGTATGTTCTTCACTGAATTAAATGTACTTGAATTTGTCGCTTATCTATCGAGTGTTCAGGAGCATTTGTCAGTGTCTGTTTATTGTAGTCTGTATCGAAATCACGAAAATGGATCATTACACTTACAGTCATTACAGTCCAAAACTGCTGAAGTTTAATGCTCATAACAGGAGCCAACACAAGCTGCTTGTAACTTTGAGTTATCCAAGAGATTGTTTCATTGTAAAGTGAGATTGGTTGAATTTGCTGCAGGCAACATTTTTGATCAACACAGATTTAAAGGTGAAGTGTCATTTCTGTACCACTGAAGTTTCTGTAAAAGTATTGTTTTCAGTCAGGTCCCCTGACCAGTTAAACAGAAAAACTGGTGCCATTACAACGAACGGCAATGTTATGAAATGTTATGTTGCTGTTGCAGCCTTTAAAAAAAGCTATTATTACTTATTATTAAAGTGTTTTAACATAACATAAATGACCCTCCCTGAATTCAGTAACCGAGACAATGTTTATGTGTGTACACGAGTGTGTTATTTTATCAAACACTTAATTTAACAGGTAAACATGACAGGTATAAATAACACAAGAATCAAATCTCTGTTTTAGGTGGGACTCATCAAGGCTTTTGAGACTCCGCCCCCAGCTGCATGCATGCATGCATGCATGTGCTGCATCCACACTACAGGTCCCAGACAGCAGTGAAAAGTGCAGTCATTACAACTGTTAAACGATTGTCATTCTGCTGACCACATAAATATTTCATCATGTGTGGTAAAGTACAGCTTGTGAATGTAAACTAGTGATCAGACCCGTACGGTTTGTTCAATGGCTGATGTTGATACAATACAGAGATGCTTAAATGCATATATACATACTTTACATTTCTTTTGTGAAAATTTGTGAAAAAAACAATTTGTGAAAGCATATGCAACACTGAAGTAAAATAAACACAGATCACCACTGTTTATTTAAAATTTCCCTAGCTGTAAGCTGTAAGCTGTAAGTAAGATTCATTCTCTGTGTGAATCTGCAGAGATTTCTGTGGGATTCTCTGCATTATCCAGTGCAGACAATCATAAAAACTATTGGCTGGGCAGAATATTTATCTACTGTATGTACTGATGCCAGTCTCTGCGTGTCTCTCATAGCAGGCCATCATCTTCATTCTGTGCCACATCCATCTGCTGTGCAACACCCTGTGTCTCTTCACAGTTTTGTTGAGTTTCCTTCTGGTTTGCGTCACAGGGTGATTTTGGTAGGAGTGAGGACGCTTCAGCACAACAGAAAGAGACTGAAATAATAATAAAATCATCAGGAGCTTCTCCCACTGTTGAGAGAGGAGGAGCAGCATGAAAGAGGAGAGGATGCCACAGAGCGCAAGTGGACTCAGCACTGCTGTATTCTCAGGTTAAGTGAAACCCAAGCTTCTCTCTTTCTCTGTGACCTGTAGTAGGATGGGATGCATGTGCAAGAGATATTACACTTTAAATGGATGTGTATAAGTGTAGAGAGAGAGGGTGAGGAGGTCGAGCAAGCAAATGAGTGAGCGTGAATGCAACAGAGTAGCAGAGGAGAGAGAGAAGGAGGGATGAATACTGGCCATTATGGTCTCTCCTTCGCAAGCTGCATGCGATGTCAGGACTGCTGCAAAGACACTGCTGCTGCTTTCCTTTATTCTTCTTTCAGCCTTTCGGTCGCATTGTATTCTTCATCGTCCTTCCGTCTCAGCTCTGCTCGGAGGTAACTAAGATGTTTAAATGCGGATCATTACTCTTGAGTCGTGTAACTTCACTGTGAAGTGTTTTGACACTTCTTGGCAATTTATTTACAGATCGCATTCATTTTGAGCGCTACACCTCAGGACTGTGGACTTTAGGAAATGCAAGAGCGATGCCTTTATGCACAACTACAGAGTGTGAAAAACAAAATAAGTTGCAGAATGTTTGCATGTAAAACATTGGGTTTCTGTCCAGGAGAACAGAACTTGCTGTTCGTCTTCTGTGCGTGCATTCCTGCGCATGCTGCAGGTGTGGAGTCATGCATTATTGGGTTCTGATTGCAGGAGCATGTTGTTCTGCATATGCATTTGATTGGAACTGGGTCTGGTCACCTGTCCTCTGCTAGAACCCTAATGTTTTGTCCACCTAAAAAGTTTTACATTTTGGGCTTAAATTTCATTCATACAGGATTTACATGCAACAGGGAGTTGCACTGGTTTAAAACAAGTGAAACGCACATTATTAATTGATTGTTTGTTTATTGATTGTTGTTTTTGATTGTTGTTTATTGATTACCTAAAAGCAAATACGTCACTTGTTGGAATCTTTGATTCCAAGCACTGATGGTTTTTGTCCTACAGCTAAACAATTTTATTAGCTTTTTCCATATTGCATACAAATACATTTCTCTGTGCAAGAATTCTTTTAGACTGTATATTTAAAGTTGCCTTGTACATTTTTGATGAAGCTTAGAGAATATCTTTTTTGAATCAATGAGTAGCGTATATTTTCTTACGCTTAAAATTAATTAGTGAAAAGGGCAAGCAATTGCTTATTTAAAACGGTCTCTGACGTAAATCCATTGGGACAAAAACCATAACAGTGTCGCAGGTTGCCCTCACAGATCAGAACTGAGCTTTATCTAAAATGTTGTTTTTTTGTAAGTTGTTTCATGACAGGTGCATGAAAGGACGTCCACACAAGGAAAAGTCTTCCAAAAACCTTCTCTGCTGCTGTTGAAACTGAGGAGCTACTGAAAGCTTGAATAGAGGAAAGAAAGAAAGAGAGAAGTCTTGTACTCAAACCAAGAATGCAGCAAAACAAAAACAAGGAAGATCAAATGCAACAGAAAGAGTAAATGCAACAGAGGAACAGTCTCTTGTTAACTTCAGACAGAATCGTGACAGACTCATAAAATCTGAAGCGGCACAGTGCTGCAACAATCAGTATTCCCTGCAAGCAAGGACCAAGAGGATTAACCCTTTACATGCCTGAACTGCTTTTTGTGCAGCCGCTCTCTGCAGATGCAGTGCTAAGCAGCGAGCCGTGAATTGCTCAATTTTCATGTGTTATTTTAGGATCATTTTTGATAAGTGGAGAGCTGATTCAGATGGCTTTGAAATTTTGTAGCCTCTCTCATTAATGATGAAAACATTCACCTTTTGTCATTTATATCACAGGATTTCTTCCTAGCATGATAAATGGACAGACAAGCTGAGAAAACTAACGGAACTTGCTGCTGAGACCCTCAGCTCATATGTTGAGTTTGAAAATACCTTTTCTTTTTGATGCAAGAAGGTTGCCAGGCGTTCTCCATTTAGTCATTTTGGTTTAAGTAACAAAGTTTAGCTACTGACATAAAGATGGCCGCCGGAGTGGCAACATGGCTGCCCTTTGCCAGGGCGGCGGCAGTCGGCTGGCTTCCTCTGGCCAAGAAAACAATGCCCAAACCACCAGTAGACAAAAAGAGTCGAAATGATGAGATTCTGTTTGTAAATGTGAGCGGGCTTCGCTTCCAAACCTGGAAAAATACACTTGACCGCTATCCCGACACCCTTCTTGGAAGCTCAGAAAAAGAATTTTTCTACAACGAGGACACTCAGGAATATTTCTTTGACAGGGATCCGGAGATGTTTCGCCATATATTGAACTTCTACCGTACGGGCAAGTTACATTACCCTCGACAAGAGTGCATTCAGGCCTTCGATGAGGAGCTGGCATTTTACGGCATTGTGCCGGACATTATCGGAGACTGCTGCATGGAAGAGTACAGGGACCGGAAGAAGGAAAACCAAGAACGTCTGGCGGAGGACACAGAAGCTGAGATGGCGACGGATGCTCCTCTGCCACCGGACAGCACTCCTCGAGAACGTTTATGGCGTGCCTTTGAGAACCCCCACACGAGCACAATGGCTCTCGTTTTCTACTATGTCACAGGTTTCTTCATCGCCGTGTCGGTCATAGCTAACGTTGTGGAAACTGTTCCTTGTCGGCCCCCTAAAGGCAGCAAGAAAGAGTTGCCGTGCGGCGAGAAGTACTCTCTGGCGTTCTTCTGCATGGACACAGCTTGCGTGCTTATCTTTACCTTCGAGTACCTGATGAGACTGTTTGCTGCGCCCAGCCGCTGTAAGTTCATGCGCTCCGTCATGAGCGTCATCGACGTGGTCGCCATCATGCCCTATTACATTGGCCTGGTAATGCCGGAAAACGAGGACGTGAGCGGGGCCTTTGTCACGCTGAGGGTCTTCCGCGTCTTCCGCATCTTCAAGTTCTCGCGTCACTCTCAGGGTTTGAGGATCTTGGGTTATACTTTGAAGAGCTGCGCGTCTGAGCTGGGCTTCCTCCTGTTCTCTCTCACCATGGCCATCATCATATTTGCAACGGTTATGTTCTACGCTGAGAAAGGCACCAAGGGAACCAACTTCACCAGCATCCCAGCCTCCTTCTGGTACACCATTGTCACCATGACAACGCTTGGGTAAGTCCATTCCATTTATATCTGCAGCTTGATGGTTTAACATGCTTTTCATGCCTGCAGAGCGTTTGTTTGAATTTCAGTGGAATGGTGGTATTTAATAGAGGATGAGATCCATGAGGAACTTTGTGGAACTTATGGCTCTTATTATGATGTGAAGCCTCTTAGATGATTAAACACTGTTTGTACACAACTGTTACAGAAGATGAAGATTTGATATCAAAGAGGCAGTATTGTATATTGAAAATTATAAATTCAGTAGTTATTTTGTCTTGTGGAATATTTGTAAATACTGATATGCAATATAAGATGTGATGACAGTGTAATTTTTTTGCAGATTGCAGAATAATTGTGATAAATCTTAGCCCAGAAGTTCAAGCAGTGTCAGACATTTTTGTACAATGCCACCTGGCTTTAAAGATTCTGGTGTTTCAGAGTGAAAACAGTCATGTCCTGAAGTAAGAACATCTTTATTGTAAGTCATTTGCTCATAATGACTGAAGCACTGTTAGTCTTAAGCCACGTCTGTGTCCACACTGGTTTACTGTCAGAGAAGGACATGAGACTTGTACAGTGCTACAGTGACGTCCCTCAGAGTGATGAATGGAGAGTGGGACTCTGTCACTACACTTGAGAGGGGGAGGAAGATGAAGATGAGTCATCTTCAGTGTGTGCCTGGGGTTCCTTGTAACTTTTCCTGAAGTATTTTGCAGTTTTGCAGCCAAATATGGTGTGTTTGTTGTTCTTCACCCACACAGATGTATGTGGTGCAGTGAGAAAAATTCAGAAGTTAATGCAGAACTACAGAGCACGATTTGTGATATCCCACAATGCAATGTGTGTGTCTTAATCTTCCATTTTCAGAGTTACAAATGAAGCTGCAGCAGAATAAACTAATTTTTAGGGTTTTTTAACTCATTTTTTGATCGTGAAGTGTGTCATTTGAGTAAAAAAAGCCTTACCAAATAAAACCGACCTGTATACTATATTAAGTATATTTAAAATAAGTTTTTCTATCCCATTTAATATAAATGGTATTTTTACATTAAAACAGTGACATAATTATTTTTTACACAGAATTGGATCTAAAATGCAAGAGATTTATTTGCTGCATTAAAATTGGTACCACTTGCTAAAGCATGCAGTGTGAGGCCATGAGGCAACAGTGTAGTATAGTACTAAACTGTATACTATTTCATGTGCTGTTTTAAGTGTACTACTCCAATCCGAATACAGTCAGACTCATTCATAGATTTACTTATATAAGCTCCTCCTGTTGCTCACTGTAAGAGGAAGATGAGAGCTGAGCAGAAATACTGTTATCTGACCTCTGTGTGTTTTATATTTGTATATAAGCAAACTTACCAGGAACATTTCTCAAACGCTTCTGTAATGTTACATGTTCTGTGATCTAACAGCATTGTGGTTGTGCTAGTTTGTTAGTTTTGCTCAGGCAAGCCTCTCTCAACCTGTTGCTCATGTTTAGGGCTATAGATGTGACATATTTAACTCTCATTATTAATCTCATCAGATGTTTCTCCTGAGAAGAAGATTCCAGTAATCTCAGTGTGTCTCCTTTTGATTTGAAGAAGAGACAGTCGACAGTGTATCAAACTTTGCTCAGAGATAAAGAAAATACTGTTGTGGCTTTATATGCTCCTGTTTGTCAACAGTTGTTTCTGTTTTTATATCATCTAAAGAACTATGCGAGAAAATCTGTGACCAAACTGTTGCTTTGTAGACTAGTCCTTTCAGTTCTTTTTGCAGAATGTTAAGTGCTCTCTTGTTCGTACGTTGCTTTGAATAAAAGTGTGTGCTGAATGAATAAATGTAATGTAAATGGATTCCAGTGAAGCACAACTAATATCTCAGTTTAGTCTCCTGAGCTATGAAGGAGACGTCTCTGAGCAATATTTTTACCTCTGGGACTGGGTGGTTTTTGTCATATGAAGTTATAAAGCAGCAGTCTGTCTGAAAAACACATCTGTGATTCTATTCAACAACTTTAAAACCCAATCAGTGACTTTCTGCCCTCAGACTAATTACTTTATATAGACCACATAGCCTGGTGATTCTCTCAGGATAATCCAATCTGAAACAAACCTCCTGTTTGTGTTATATTGTAATTTGCATGACAAACAGAGCTCTAAGAACTATGGCATTTATATATCTATAATCATATTTTCCCAAACATAATTATGCATTTATGTGGTTTGGAAATCCCAGACAATGAATTTTCTCAGGCTGTTCGTTTTTGCCTGCATGTTAATGACAGTGTGAATTGTCTGTGTGTGTTTCTAAAGATACAGACCTGAGGTCAGCTGATGTAGAGTCCACAGTTAGTCTGGAAAGTTCCCCTGACTTACAGTACATGTACTGTAATATCTGTGACCATCACAGTAACAGACCTGCATAAAAATGTGTAAATCATGGGTGGCAGACTTTAAAAAGACTTACACAGGAAACATCAGAAAAATACTGTGTTCCTGTAGCTCAGCTGGCAGAGCATTGTGTTACAGTGCAAAAGTTCGATTCCCGGGGAACACAGGTACTGAAATGTATACCCTGAATGCACCGTAAGTCACTTTGGATAAAAGCGTCTGGCAAATAAATGAATGTAAATGTGTGTACAGACTGTGAGTCTGCAGGTCCAGTGTTTATATATCCTCAAAAGCTTTTGTAGTGGAAACCAGATACGTTGTAAACACAATCTTGTTTCCTTGTGGAAGTTGTGTAATTCAGCCAATCAGGTTAGAGCTTGCCAGGAAGTGTTTCTTAGTTTTGTGCGCAGCAGGCGTCAGACTGATTGACCGCCTTCCCTTTCATGTTAGCCGGATAAACATTGTGATTTAGTCTTAGTGTGCAGAAGAGAATGTGAGTAATGTACGCAGATGAAAGAAGAGAGTGAAGACTCTTCAGAGACTCTGTAAGTGCACAATTCAATTGGCAGTTCAGTGGCGACAGCTGAGTGAAACTCACATTACCGGCACTTCACATCCGTCATTTCATTCTCTCTCCTTTGACCTTGACAGGGCAGCGTTTCCAGCAGGAGCTACTGAATTAAGACATCTGCTTCATTCCATTTGGATTCAGTGTTAAATGTTTAATGTGCTCTCTGCGTTATTATTTAATATGACCCGAGAGAAAGCGGGATACAGTAACCCAGTGTAAGAGATTACAGCAGCTGCTCAAAGCTGGTATGTTCAGTTAACAGACTGCGAAGATTTAAAGCCCTGCAGAACTGACCAAAGAAACCAGAACAGAAGGGTTTGTTAGCTGGCATTCATTTAAAGGATAATGACATAAAGAATCAGATTTTTGTCATGGTACTGCCACTGTACGTGTTGTAGGGGGTTCGTTGTTCATTTTCATAATCTTTGTATGATATAGATTAGATAGCATTTATTTTGCAAAGGAGATTATCCTTCAAAGATGTGCAGGTAATAAAACTGACCTGGAATACAGGTTATTTGCCATTTTATTAAATCAATCAAAGATATAATTAACAGGTTAATTGATTATCAAAGTCGTGACTAGTTTCAGCACCACAGTCCTTTTTTGAGGGTCTTTTACCCTTCTTAGGTTGTTTTTGGGCTTGGCTTTAATCTTTACAGGAGGACTAAACTTGTTGTCCTGTTCTGGAGTACATTCACCATCTGCTGTTGCTTATATAAGCGTCTTGTGGGAAAACGTCGCGCTTGAACAATGACCCACGGGAGCTCACAGCAGCCGTGCTACAGCGCTAATGTCTCACTGAAACCACTCAACTTGTCACTTCACTGAAGTTGTCAGACCTGCTGATGGGACTTGAGCTGTTATTTTATTATTTATTTCTTTTCTTCCTTGTCTTTAGACTGATAACCTGTCAGAATTATGTTTTAATAATGTAATGTGCTTCTGGTCTCGGTTCAGTTCACTTTAATTCGTCTCGTGCTAGAGGAAATGCTTCTTTTTTTGTCGTGTAAGGTCTGCTGTGATTGTTTCACTGTGGCATTAAAGAGCCATCTGAATTCAGGTGTTGAGTTCACAGACCAGATTTGTGATGAAGGATCTAGCAGAACTGTGTTCACACATCTGAACTGAATGTATTCAGGGCCTGATTTATTTTAACTTGCATAGTGTTATTCATTCATTTAAAGGGTGCGGGCATGTCATATTTACATGCTGGTGACATTTAATTTAGCTAGCCAAGTGACAGATGAATACAGATGAATACAGATGAATACAGATGAATACAGATGAATACAGAGTTTGATTGGAGACACAATCTTTGACACTTCAATAAAGTGACACATTCACAGATGATTGTTTGGTTCTCTAGACAGATGAATATAAAAGCTAAAAGAAGATTCATGGTACAACCAATACAGTGATGAGGTGACAATACAGTGACTCTTCCTTTAGCCCAATTGGTAGAACATTGCGTTAGCACCACAAAAGGGTGTGGGTTCGATTCACAGGGAACACATGAATAGCTTTAACGCATTGTAAGTCACTTTGGATAAACAATGCGTCGGGCAAATGCATAAATTTAAACACACACAAGTTTTACTTTTACTATGATCTGGGTTGTTGTTTGCTCAGTTTTTAAGCTGTTTACTTGTCAGTCATAGAAGACTCAGTAGCTGTATTGTGCACTATAGTTCACACTCAGACTGGCTTCCTGACAGCTCTCAGGGGTCACATAATAATAGACAATATAATCTTACAGGGAAGGAGATCACAAATTGATTCACCACAGATAAAGAGATTTGTTAAAGGCTAAAGAGTCACGCAGTGCCGTATGATGGATTAAAATAAAACCAAATGAAATAAAAAATAAAATGAGCCCTGGGACTCACCCATCACAACATGTGTGGTGTCACTATACAGTCCTTCAGTGAAACCTCAAAGGGAATTCCGTCGGGTATTTGTCGCCTCGCTGCTTTTATCAAGGTTACAGAATGATGGAGAATTTTCTGAACGGAAATGCAGCTGTAGATTTATAGCCTATCACAGTAAAGATCATCTCAGGGTCAGGAGATCCAGGAGTCCTCTGAAGATCCATCTTTATTTCCTGTATGTAAGCCTCAGCAGACACACGTGAGAACCTGCAGGCACCTGGAGACACAGATTTACTATCAATGAGTATTTATGTAAATTCTGTAACTTGTAAGTCATAAATACATGAACCTTTAAAACTCTGAATCTTATTAATATCGCATAATCAACGTCTTCAGAAACTCTCCAATGCTTCTGACACAATTTGGCCTGCATACCCTTACCAAAATTATTGCAGCAGTTCAGTCAGGTGGCCCCTCACTGTGTCCTTCTGTGTGCACAAGCCTGACCCATTTACCGCATTCATGAAGGAAAATGACACAGCTGACATCATTTCCTGTCCCTCTAATGGCTTTTGGATGAGTCCACACCTTCCCACAGGAGCTGTCTGGAGAAGAGTATGTGTATAAACAAGAGCTTCCATAATTCAGCACTGCAGGTGCTGTAAAAGCAGCTGATACAGAACTATATTTTTGAGAACAGAGAATACGGAGAGTAGTAAAGAAAGATTTGCAGGCTTTGCAGTTCCTTTATATTCATTTGATTTGTTCTGTGATGGAAAAATCATTTCCTGATGCCCGCGTCTCATTGAGGTGAGTTGGAAGTTTTCTTGTGCATTGATCACAAGATGTGCAGCTATGCTTGTATTTCATATGTAGGAGAGATTGATTGATGTAAGGATATAAGGACGATTAGTTTTGTTTTACGTTTGTTGTCAGGGTGGTGAGGATGTTGTTGGTTTGTTGAGAGAACAGTTAAGTGATTCTCACCCAAATGTGCTGGATGGGAACCAGTCATCTCTCATGCTACCCTGAATCCTGAACCCCATTTACACTGAAGACTGCATGTGATGATTTGTGTAATATCTGTGATAGTTTTCCAGCCCTGGGCCTACACTGAAAGCACTTATAAAACAGATAATTGTTTCATGGAGAGAGACGATTTATTTTGTTTTAAAGGTAGTGTCTGGTAGCTCTATTCTATTTCATTCCATTGTATTCTGTTTCAGGCAGCTCCCAGTTATTTTCTCATTATTAACTAGTTAGCTGGTATGCACTCAGCCATTTATAGTCTAGTTGATAGTTAATCACTGTAATGGTCAAGACAGCTGTTCATTCTTCATTGTTCTTTTGATTTATAACCTTCGAAACATGTTCAGTTCAGGAGGGACAACTCACCCTTTGTGTCGCTCTTATATATTCTACATGATAGTTAATGATGTAAACTTGACCTTTGTTATGTTGATTACTTTATTATTAACAATACACACACAAATATCATTTTGTTGTGAAAACTTACCCTGTATAGTGACACAGTGCCCTTCAACATGTGGTTAATGAACCATCTTTTTCCTGAGCAGTGTCTGTGGAAATTTCCTAGGCCTGTTTTTTAGCCAAGACTTTAATTGATGTGCCTGTGTAGAAAGTGACTCCGAAAAATAAACCTACCCTGTAAAATATGTCCTGGAGTGAAAAGTGTGACAGCTAGCCCTGGTCTATCCTGTATCATAACTCCAACAGACACCTTTATTGGGACAAAGTTTTTTATGCTGACCTGATTATGCTACTTGTTCATCAACTATGTCTTATAAATGAAATATACCTTTATATATTTGCTCTATATGGGTCTTACGTTCACTTACTAGGTTTAAAATAGAGTGCTCTTCATAATTGTCTTTTAGGATGTTACATTGTGCACCAGAAAAAAGGATCCAAAAGCAGAAGACATTGAGGTATTTTGTGTATTTGCACAGGCACACAGTTTATCCAGGTTCACGTTATTAATTTGCAGAGGTCCTGCACTCTAATTAAACTACCATCCCACATGTGTGCAGTCCACAGACCTTTCATTAAACATTTCCTCAGCTTAGAATCCTTTATATCAAGTGTGGAGTCAAATCAAGTCCCTTAAAGCTATTCCCTCTCATCCCAGTCCATAATCACCTTTCTGCATGACTGGAGAAGACTTTCATTCACAAGCAGTGCTGTGTCTGACAGTAAGCAGGATGAATAGTAGCTGTGAAACCGGGTCTCTTTGGAACAGTTGTGTGATGGATGATTGTGTGTTTCTGTGTGAGGAGCTGACGGCTTTCAATGAAACCGTTCATGTGTGCTCTGCACCTTCTGCATGCAGCCCACATATGAGCAGAATCTCACAGCTCTGTGCATGGACAGAAGAGACACTTTCATTTCACCTAAGGGCTTTTCAGTATAAGCTTTCTTTACTGTAAATGACCGTAAATTCTACACTTCAACAGAATTTATTTGTTCCCTGTTAGTTTAGGTGTCTTGCACCAAAAATGATGTAATTTTGTGTTCTATTTTTTATTTTGTATATATATTTTTCTATTTTTCTTTGTTTCCTTAGAAGTGAGCAGGCTGTTTTTGCTGCTTTACTTTAAAGAGTTGTAAAGGTACAGTAAGTGACCTGGGTTTTGATTGTGTTTTCCTCAATGTCATTTATCAGGGTTGTCGTGTTGCAGAGTTAAAGTGTTGGTGTATACTGTATATATGTGGGCTGTAAGGCTGAGCGATATGACATTATATACTGTGTGTTAAGCTGTAGAAATGTGTTAAGCAGTAGTTTTGCTACAGTAGCACCGTTTACTCTTTCTGACGTTTAATTGGACTGGTTGTACTGGAGAGGGAGATTTGTGATCAGAATAGGTCAAGTTAAATCATGGTAACCTTTTGCCAGACAGATATTTTTATGACTTTCATATCTCAGACATTGTGCCTGAATTTTGCATAAGATTTAGTTTTAGCTGTAATCTTATTATAGTCAGTTCTAGGGAAACGAGGGTCAGATCAATTTAATCCTTTAATCATAATTTTCTATGACTTTAGGCCCTCTCTTCAAAAAAAGTTAGGCTGTTGTCCTTCTGTTTGTGATCTTTGCTGATAAACTGACGCTCATAGATTAAAGTGCAGTGAAACAGCCGTCTGAAGCAGCTGCTCCAGCAGGGCAGACGGTGTAAACAACTGACTATCAGACTCTGAAGGAGGAACATGAAATTCCATTCCTTTCTCCTGCAATTTTTATGCTCTTCCCATTAATAAATCATCAGCAAATATTACACATCCCTAATGAGGTAACGCTAACAGGCAGCTGTGTATTAGATTCAGTAGTCATCTCCTGCATTTTACAGTAGATATTACTGTCTGAGTCATGAGTTTGCTTTAGTTCCCCAAAGAACCTTTCAGTCAAAGGTTCTAAAAACAACCATTTCTGTCTTACCTTTTTATAGTCTGTAGAACCATTCTCCATCATAAAGAACCTTTTGTATTATTGGAAGGTTCTGAGGATGTTAAAGGTTCTTTATGGAACCATGCAGCTTGACAAAGATCCTTTTGGGAACCTTAGTTTTTAAGACTGTTAAAAGCCTTTAAAATCAAGTAAATGTTTTTAAGGCACCTGAAGTGTTAGATAAACTCAGCACTGGTTGGTGGTGAGAAGGTTTAAAACAGCACTGACCCCTGGACACTTTCTCATATACTCTTCATTTGGCCGAATCTTCCTCTAACAGTTTGATCTCCTTCATTTCAGTGTTTCTCTTACTGGAACTCTGGACAGTTCTTCAATAAAAAGACACGTCTTCCACTCAATTACATTTATGACCGTTCTCTCATTACAGAAGGATAAGCTCAGTAAGCACAGTATGTAACATGCACAAGTGGATAAGATGATGCATTTGAATTAGATTTAGTTAGATGTTGTTGGTTTTGGATGCAGTTCTGTAACTGTCTTACTGTCCTTGTGCTCAACAGCACAGGGAACAACAGGAGAACACATGTACACTGAAGTAACAACAAGAACGCAGGCCTGGCATTTCATACCTCATGTCTTGTCATTTTGCAAGACTTTTGTCTTTGTTTATCTCTTTACTATCATATCATTTAAGATTTGAGTCCATCTTTTAAATGCATATTATACTCATAAGCTAGTAGCTCTTGATGTTTGTCTGCATTAATGTAGGTATAGATTCACACTTTGATATTACTGTTATTGAAGTGGGCTATTTCCCTGGGCAGGGTTACATGTGTTGTTTCTTAAATTGGCATGTAAACCGACATTTATTTATTTCCACGTACACACGGTTTAGATTGGATTATTGCTAAAGAGTTATTTTGTAATGTTCTCTCTCTTTAACTCTAAACGTGTAAATAAAAAAGTCTGTAATTCAGTCACACGGTTCAATTCCAACTGCTGCGTCTGATCAGAGACTTTATTTATGAATATTTAGTTTATACACTGGGTTATGCTTTGGCTGAGCTTTATCTTGCAATGCTCAAATATTTACTAATGCGTAACCATCTATGCTAGCTAGGCTAAGCTGGCAGCCGTCCGGTTACTAGATGGTTCTGGTTTCCATACAGAATAAACTAGCGTTCGTTGAAAGCTGTTTAGTTTATGCGACTGGGTGGCCCATTTAACCTGTGGATTCCACATCAACAGAGAACATCCTTTCCACATACCAGCCAACTGTTTTCCTTGTTTTTTGGCTGATGAAGATCAAGTCCATCATTGGCTCTGTTTGTTTAGTTTTGCTGCGGTAAGAAAACGGTGTACAGCGGCTGATAGATGTTCATTTGTGCTGTTGGGAATGTGAGAAACGGGAGATGGTAGAATTGTGCTCGGATGCTTTTACAGTAAGTTACTGTTTAACGTTAATGGAATCCAAAAAAATGACCCTCTGTGTGATTCATGTCTGCTGGTCCGAATCATCCCCTGAAGTTGTATTAATGTGACCAGAGAAGGAGCTAAATAAACGCTGCTTCTATAAATAGCTTTATTTCTGTTGCTGTTGTGAAGAGATTCTGTTTCAGAGCTTTTTTCTCCGGAGCTTCAAATGTGTAACGCCTCTCTCTGCTGCAGTCAATTTAGCTGGAGTCACATGAAGCATGAAAACAAGTCAAAAATCTATATCTGACATTTCCATAAAACCAGGTCCTCCCACGTCCTGTTTATCTCTCATTCTGTTCCAGTCTTCTGATGTTCCCTTCTGCTGTGACATAACTGTAATTTCTTGATATCTCATTTCTAGTGTTCATTAGTAATGCACATAAATATTTCTGCAGAGATTTAGTCTACAGAAATGTCTGTTTTACCCAAACAGTCTTCTTTGAGAAAGCCCTTAACCCTGTTGACATTGTTGTATTGACTTCATACTTCATTATACCTGAAGTGTCTTCATTTTAATTGAGACCTTCGGTTTATTTGACCTTCTCTCTAAATGTGACTAGAAAAAGAGCTACAGAAAGCGTCTTAAATGGATTTTTTATTAAAAATAGATATTTTGGTCTCTGTGACAACATTTTTTAAAATCAGTTTTTATTTGCATATCTGTATCAAACAGCACACGTCATTGTGTGAATCATATAATATAAATAAAATGGATTTTGATATTTTGGAGGAGGATTCCAAATTATCATGCATAACCTTTGTTGGTATGTTTTCCACTGAGCTAAATGTAGAAGTGTCTTGCTGCTTTCAGAACATAAAGTTCTTCAGCATTTTATCCTGAAGTAGTGGTGGTTCTGTCTGCTTTGCTCACAGCTCATAACCCTGAGGGCTTGTGCTTTTGGATAGAGAGACATCCAGTCTCCTGTGAGAGCTGGTTCAGATCAGATCAGCAGATGTCTGCTGTTCTCTACACCTGCTGCTTCTTCCTGATAGCACAAGAACATCTGATAATTTTTTCTCTTCCTTCCTAATTTGTTCACTAATGACCTGAAAGCGTACAGCGATCTGTTTGGACCTGAACTGAACCACAAAATGACTTCTGTAGGTGTAACCCAATGGTGTAAATAAAAACAGTTTTTAGATAACCTTACATGAAGAAAATTCTTTGTTCCCTGTAAAATCATTTTTAGGGTATGAAACTGAGACCTTTGCACACACAAATTTCCTTCACACAAACAGAAATGCCCCTTTTCTATTTGAATCTCTTCCTCTGGTTCCTCCTGCAGTGGATTCTGGGTTGGATCGGGCCCAGATAATGACCTTACCTCCTGACTCCCCACCCTGCTGTTTAGCTCATCAGTGTCTGTTATTGAGCAGAGGTCAGTCGTGGCCGAGGGGTCTTCCAGGACCACCAGAGGTTACGTGAAGGTGAACTCACTGATGACAAAATCCAGAGAGTCAGTATGAACTCAGCCTGAGCCTTTGGTGTACTGTTGTTTTGTAATACAGTGGTGTCTTAATAAACCACAAGCAACAGAAAGTTGCAGGCAAACTTCAGAAAATATTCAGGATTTACTGTACAATGTTACACACACACATGCTGAGGTAGTTTTTAAAGATCTCCCACCTTGGTTTCAGAAATAGTGCCTTTATAAACCTATAAATCAAATTAAAAACATTAATAATAACTAAGTGGGATTCATTTCTTTAGTTTTTCAGTTTATTTTTAAAGAAGAAAAACAAAAGTTAATAATGTGTGTGCATGTTTTATAAATTGATGTGGATGGCACCCAATCCTGAATATATATGTTATTTATTTAAGCTGTTTCTCATTTATTAAGCGTCATGTAATATGTTATTCACTATCATGAATATGGGTTAAAAGAACACATTTGTGGTTTGGTGTGAGCCACATTTACTGTTATGCCGCTGTGGGATGATACATAAAAAGCATAAAGCTTTGGTTGGGAAAAAGTTTTGTTGGTCATAAAAACTGATTAGTAATTCTTTAGAAATATTTGTGGCCTGCTGTAAGTAATGAACATCAAGTTGTATCTTTTACATCAGCAGGTATTGTGTGGTGTGAGTATGCATTATAAAACCTTGCAATGCTATTGAATTTACTCCTGCATCGTCACAGAGAGCTGCCGCTGTTATAAACAACACATCTGATAGCTGACCGTATAGCTGCACACTGTAATTGAAACATTAAATCAACCTTCAGCGTCATGTTGCACAACGTTCTGTTTCTTGTAACGTATGTAAATTGACCTTCGTCCTGAATAGCACGCTGGCGTGACGCTGCAGTTACTCCAGTCCTCTGTTCTGGGCTGATAGCCAAGCAGTCGAGATCGTCTTGGGTTGCATTTTGCCTCCTAAAGAGGGAAACCTTGAAGGACAAAACTAAAAGCTGCACAAATATGGTCCCGAGTTCTGCATCGTGTTATCTATTATTCATGATGAGTGGCTCACAGAGAAGTTTCATTGGAGCTGTATTGTAAGTGGTTGTTTAGAAGAAGAGTGATTACCGGTAACACACAGGTGGAAAATCTATTTTGCTTTGTCATCTACACGGCTTTCTGTGCAGAGACAGCTGAGCAGACCAGACGAGATTTACTGTAGCTCAGCTGGTAAGTTGTGGGTTCGATTGGGGAGCACACATACTAATAGAATATACTTTAAATACACTGTAAGTCAGATTATTTCATTCTTTAGCCAGGTTACTTTATAGATTAGCGCAGGAGAGCCCAGTACTGCTTCTGGAGGGCCGGTGTCCTGCAGAGTTTAGCTCTTACACCTCAACACACCTGCCTGGAGGTTTCTGGTTGAGCTTTTACACTGTACATCCATTACCTCTTATCATACACTCGCTACACAGCTGTGCCATACAGCGCTGTGTAGCTCTAATTGAGTGTTAATGGCAAGGGAAAGGAGCGTAACCCAAAGCGTGCAGAGAAAAGCGGATTGATTGAATGTGATCTCCTTCAGGGTGTTTTTAACAGTCAGCTGGTGCAGTCCACCGTTTGATTTGCTTTCTTCTGCAGCCAACATTTCACATGAAAGTGCTAAATAATCACACGCTTGAAAGATCTTTTAGACCAGCGATGTTGCATTTACATCTTGTTTTCTGTACATACTCTACACGATCTGTGTTGAAGTAAACGTGGGTGTTTCCAGATGGATTCGTTGAGTGTATGCAGTAAGCTGATGTAGGCAGAGGCTTTTGATGGCTCGAATGTTGCAGGATGTTTAGAGGTGAAGCATCAGTATGACCATTACTTATGTTGTGAGTAAGTAAGTGTTAAACTTCTGTGTAAGTCAGCCTGCATCAGTGACTTTGTGCTATTACTTTTTTTAGCTGTTTTTTTTAAAGAGAGGGAGGCAGTGGCTGATTCGTTTATGATAATGAAGTCAACCCCACTCGGACAGGAAGTGACAGACAGTGTTTTCTTATAGCGGCTTTTCTTCTTGCTTGTCATTATCTGGAAATCTCTCTTTGGAAGTTACTTTGCTTTTCCCTCAGACACAAATTCAGATATCTTCCTCCTGCACAAAACAATACACAACCCATTACTGCACAGACGAGCCACAGTATTTGTTTGGGTCTTGATATTGAGTGGGTGGTTTTGGAAAGTTTAGCTGTCTCAAAGAAAATCACTTGCTTGTAAGTTGCACAGTTTAGTGAGTCCAGCTTTATTAGGCTGAGCTTTAATACAAATGCTACAGAGTGTACATGTGTGAAGATTAAAGTTGGTAGATGTCCACCATTATCCTGGTTTAATGTTCTCGTCACCGCTGGCCACAAGCTCATAAATCTGGAGCTGAACGTGAGATATGTGGACATAATCACTTTTGTTTCACCGTATCCTGTGGAAACACATAAATCACTTGGCTTAGCAGCGATTACACTCAGAAACTGTTTCAGCACAACCATGACACTTCGATCAGAGACTCAGAACACCGAAACAAGACACTAAGAAACACTTAGTGTTAAGAGTCATATCATCTCTAGGACATTTCAGTTTAGACATTTTCTCAGAACACTGTCTAATGTTCTGTAAACGTTCTCTCAAAGCTATCAAAACATTCTAGCAGTAACATTAGTAGGAAATGTTATATATCATAGTTCATATATATCATAGTTGTTGGTGGAACATTTTTAAAATGTTACAGAATTTAAAAAGTTTAAATAATGTTCTTATAACAAAGCAACGTAAAATCCATGATTTAAACCTGAATGTTTTAAACTTAGAACATTCAATCTAACTTTAAAAAGTTTTTGTTACTAATAGAAACGTTTGGGAAACATTTATACAACCTAAAATTTTTAGCTGGGTAAGCCACATATAGAGACACACTTGACTGAACTTGTTTCTCATGATCTTAGAAACTTTTTGATCTGAGGACATTTTGTTTTTTTACAAAACTAACAGTTTAATCTACAGATGGTTTTAGTTGGACCACATCATGAAGGAAAATCAAGCAAATGTCCAGCATTCATTAAAGCACCTTCATGAGGGCTGCTTTGAAGGTTTTGATTTGTTTAACATTTATTTAGTCTCTGTATAACACTCATAACAGGTGGTTTCTGACCATCTGTCTATTCTATCATTTGAAAAGTAGATGATTCAAACTTTTGTTTTGTACTCTTATGCACAGTATTCCTGATTCAGTGACCAAATCAATTTCCTTCATTGTTCCTGGCAATACACCGGGTTTCCAGAACAGTTTCTTTCCTCTGAAATATATTTACTGATGTGGCCGTGCAGCATAACTAATCATCCTGACAACAGGCACACGATACCCCTCGGAGCAGCCGCTCATCTCGTGTTTATCCGAGAGACATACGGATCTGTCACAGCGGTTAATGACACGCTGGAATCTGCATGTTTAACATGCTCGTGCTGACCAGGTGTTGCTAAGCAGAGATGATAAATGATAGCAGCACACCATGTGGAAACTTCAACACCTCACTGAGTTTTCAGCACATGCTGACACTTGCCCAGTCATAACTAAATCAGTAATTATTTAAATGTGATTAAATCTAAGCGGGAAGGTTCGGAGAGATCAGCTTTCGAAGGGGAATGCTTGGCAAGTCAAGTGGCAGTTTTTGGACACGTCTGTGGATTTAGCGTGAGCCTGTCAGCTCGGGAAGACTCACGGAATAATCGGAACTGTCAGACATAATCAGCAGCCGAGTCAAAACACGTTTAGAGGTGAACCGTGACAGTTTATGATTTGAAGTGCACTGAACAAAGTGTAAAGTTTAAACACGGAGCATCTCTGAGCTTACGGTACACATGCTCCTGGCAAACGCTGAGTTTGTAATTGTGGGCAGCCTCCTTGTGCATATTAAAATGTTGGTGTCAAGCTGACATGGTCTGTGCTTTGTCAACATGAGCATTATCTTGCTTAGCAGAACTTGTTGAGAATTACTTAATGTTTGTGTATAGGCTAAGTAATCAGAACATCGACAACATGTCAAAAAGACTCGATTCTTGAACACCCAAGATGATCTTTTCCTTAAGATGAAAGTAAAAGCTGACTACAACTATCAAGCAACATTCCCTGATGGGGTTTGTGGTGTAGGGATTTCAGTCTTTTTATCCTTACACACAGTTATCAGAAGACTTGAATATAATTCATGTGTCACATGGATTACTGATTTATTCTGCTTTGTCATTTATGGGGCTGGACAAGCTCTGGTCACCATCCAGTTTCTTTGTGCTTTGTAGAGAAGTGTGAGCTTGACAACTGCATTTGTGTATGTTTAGAGCGCTGCTTCCATCAGTAGAACAGCTGTACATGTAATCAGAGGTGTGGATCTGCTTCAGCAGGGATGTGAAGGGAAGACCAGGGAGGGTTGTGAAAGAAGAGAGAGGTGGATGGCCAGTGAAGTGCACAATACTGAAACAGCAGAGCTGAAAGCCATAGTGTTTTTCACAGTGTAATCAGTCTTCACTGATTCCACTGGCTGATGAAAACACCCGTTCACCAGTTAACCCGTGACCTCCCACTGCTTGCCTGCAATAGGGTTTTGCTTGTCTCTGGCATGTTTAGAATTGCATACTATTATATAGTTCCCCACAGAACTCCCTATAGAGCTCTAGTTCCCTATACAATGTATATAGATTCTTGATTCACTTCATTCATTGATTTATCTAGTGTTCGTTATATTGTATAATGCACACGTTATGTATAGTGTGTTATATTGTCTTCTCCTGATGCTATGAAAGACTTATGATGATGTTTCTGATGACAGTCGTACAACTGCTACTATTATTAGCTGAGTTTAAACAATGTCATGTTTCAAGGCTGAAGAAAAAGATCAGATATGCAGAGCAAAAGAAATTTACCCTTCAATAAATAAAAGCTCTTTTTATCAGTGATACAGTTTCCTGCTAGAGAGTGTTTGCAGTGACGTCCCACTGCTGGAACCTCAGGAGAGGTTGAAAAAAACGAGAACATCAGCAGAAAGAGGAGAGAAAATGTGAGTTTACGCTTTAACTTCCATTCAAACTCTCCATCGTTGCGCAGTTTATTTAGTCTTATCCGGTTCTGCCTGGTCTTCTCCATGAACTTCAGGCAAACCTCCTTGACGTCTTTCTAGACCAGCATGCAGGCCAGGAGCCTCGTCCATCCCCACAGGATGTCTGTGTATGACATTCTATTACAGGAAAATGAAAGCAATTCTGAGCTGTCCTCTCTAATGCCTGAAGCATATGCATGAATTGATGTTGTGTCACATTACTCGTAGTTTTCAGAGCAACCTTTCCCTACCATTCTGTGTTCGGACTAGACGTAAATTCCTGTAATTGTGAATAGATTGTTTTCTTCTCTTAACTGCTGATGGTTTATTTCTGTTTTATAGCCCAGCAGCATTTTAAAGTAGCAACAAACAACAAAATGAAGAGTCAGTGATCAGGGTGAGGTAATAGGTATTTTCATCATGAGAATCTATATCTGCTTCCTGCTCTTTCTCTGCCCCCGGGGCCATCTGCCGATTACTGACTTAACTCTGTAATTTGGACATTTTCCAGTTTGGAACAAGATTAGGAACCAAGCTGATGTGGATTAGTGTGCCCTGAGGGGCCAACAAACGATGAATGCTGGAGAGAATTGTGGAGGAAGAGTTTGTGAGAAAGAAAATGAGTGTGTGTGTCTCTGTGTGTGTGTGTGCGTGTGTGTGTCTGTGTGTGTGTGTCTGTGTGTGTGTGTGTGTGTGTGTGTGTGTGTGTCTGTGTGTGTGTGTGTGTCTGTGTATGTGTGTTTGATTCTCTCAGCTGATCAGTCTCTTCTGATAATCCCATTTCAGTGTGTTGTGTCAGTTAAACATAATAAACTCTAATCTGATTTATATAACGTGAACAGATGTGGGTGTAAATGCTGTATTTTACAGTGCTGGATCCTGCTGGCTAATTATTGTACAGGACAGTTTAAGCATATCATAATATTTGTGAATGAATGATAGTTTTGTGGTATGCTTGTTAAATTTGATTGACAGAAGAGCCATCATGTATTTCTCACTGATTTCTGTCTTCTTGTGTGAGATTCAGCATCAGTCCACCCCTGATCTTCTATCATGCATCACAAATGCTCTCTGTTTTCAGTAAGACCCTCCTATCAGGGCTCAGCGCCGCAGTGCCACACTTGTTTCAAAATCACCTTTATGTATTTCACACTCAAGTTTTGATTTGCATATGGTCTGTATCGTCCAATGAGAGCGTTCTGACACGTTCAGTCTGTGATGCTGTATACCGGTGGATGATGTTAGTGTAAGTACATCAACACGACTGTAAAAACAAACACTGCTGTAATTTATGAGACCTTCAGGTCTCTTGTGAGAGAGGGAACATGATGTGAATGTGAACGAGCTCTCTCTCTCTCTCTCTCTCTCTCTCTCTCTCTCTCTCTCTTTTGTTGTTCTGTCAGTGACTGATCCCAGATGTTGAGTGTATTACAGGGAAATGTGTATTCCACCAGAATGTTTGCTGCTACATCAGAGAAAAGGCATTTATAAAACACTACCTTCATCTTTTTGTAATGCAGTGAATAACTGTGCTGTGACGGGATGTTCTGAAGTTTCTCACAGTGCTGGTGCTGTGGACAGTGTGAATGTTAGATGGTTTGTGTCATTAGTAGTTCAGTTTTCCTTGATCTTTGAGATAAAAGAGCAGTTTATGAAACTGAGCTGCAGAAACAGATTGCATTTGAAATCAGCTTTCCAAAGCCATAGAAATGATTGTACCAACACCAGAAGCACTTATGAGAAGAATGAAATGAGAGAATATTTTTCAAACATTGTGCTGTTATTGGTTCTGTGTGTGACGCCGGACGGTCTGCATTATTCTTCTGATGATGCCCAGTGTCAGAAACCAGACAACTGAAAGTTGTTTATAATAAGATTTCGGATCATTCCAGTCATATCCCGACACCGTGTGAGGCATATCTGTGTGAATTGTTTGTGAAGCTGTTACTGCCTCAAAAATGTGTGATATCACCTCGACTTAAAACTGCGAGACTGAAACCTGAAATATGCATTACAGGTTGTCACACTACAAACTGAAGGTTGTGTTGAGTGCAGTGCATTGTGGGTAACAGTGCTCTATGCAGTATTCAGTGTGCTCTGTTCTCTGCAGAAGGTCTTCTAGGAATTTCATGAATGCATTCAGAAAGAGTACATACTGTGCACAGTGTACTGCATACTGCAAACTTACTGTGCCATTCATAACATCTGGTGTTTTCTCTCTCAGTGTACACTAAAGATTATGGGTTACATCTGAAGTATGATGAGCCCTGTGAGTTAAACCTCAGTGCATAGGAGGACAGACAGTGTACTGTAATGTGTGTGTGTGAGCTTTAGGTAGATCTTGTGAGACACAAATCATCTTAATAGCTCATTGCAATTGTTATGATGTATTCTGCTATTAGAAACACGTAATGTGTTATGTTGGGGACATGAAGACGCGCTCAGGGGTTCTGTGAACTGAAATACTTTGCATTTATCATTTACACAATTAGATTAAATGTCACTGCAAACCGGATCCTGTACACGCAGTGATCATTAAATCACTGTAGTTACACAGTCTCTCTCTCTTCTGTCTGTCTCTGTGTCTCTTTCTCTGTGTCTCTGTCTCTCTGTGTGTATATGATGATATAAACACACACCGCACCTGTCTGATGTTGGTGTTTTTTGCAGGTATGGAGACATGGTTCCAAACACCATCGCGGGGAAGATCTTCGGCTCTATCTGCTCTCTCAGTGGTGTGCTGGTGATCGCACTTCCTGTTCCTGTTATTGTGTCCAACTTCAGCCGGATCTACCACCAGAACCAGAGAGCAGACAAGATGCGAGCCCAGCAGGTACTACAGAACCTTTTCATTCCAAGAGATCCAGTGCAGTTCCGGACTGACGCTCTGATTTCTCTTTCATGCCTTTTGTTTTCTAAACAACGTATGAACTCGTCCACAAACTGTTTCTGACTCATCTGAGAGTACAGCTATTCTTCTGAAAATGTCTTTGGAAAATATGAGAATTCTCACGATAATCTAAAGGAAACTTTGGAACTTTATTAATGCTTCATTCATTGTGTTCTGTTCTGCATTATACAGTATACTGTACCCATACAATATACATTTTGTCACAAATATTAAATTAACCTGCATAATCCTACACAGATAAGGGACCTCCATAATCATGTAAAGATAATCTGACGATTATAGAAAACACTATTTATTAAGTTTATTATAATATATTATATATATATCTCATAAAATATTGTGCTGACACGATCGATACATTCTCTGCTGTTTTACAGAAAGTGCGACTTGCCAGGATTCGAATGGCTAAGAAGGGAACCACCAATGCCTTCCTGCAGTATAAAGAAGAGGGAGGATTTCAGGTGATGAGATTTCAGATACACTGAAAATGTGAATTTGAAGTGAATAGTTGACATCAAAATGAAAATTCTGTCATCATTTACTCACCCTGGGGTCAGTGATGTCATCAGTGAGGGACGAGGGACCTCTGTGGACCAGGACAGATTAAATAAACTGGAGATCCAGAAAAGCTGCTTTGCTCTGGTTCTCCCTCCAGGCTGCTGTAGATGTTTGAGTGTGTCGTCTGTTAGGCATGATTCAGCGGTTTGGAGACTATTTCAGTAGATTTTATCCTTTCTCGTATAATTGTATTTCCTGCACTGGGTTAAGTAATATTAAGTACAGTATTTCTGTTGGAATTAAAAACGTCTTGCCCTTTTGGTAACTGGCCTTCATCAACAGTAGATGAAGGCCTGGTTATCATTAGTTTACAGTCATTTCTGTCTCGGGAGGGAAACGAGGATGTTTAAATATCTGGTTTTGTGTATTATAGCGTGCCGTTCCTGCACACGCTGCAGTTCGGGCCCTGGGGTGTGTTTATTCAGGGTTATGTTGGTACTGTAGTGTTGCTTGAGTAATGCATTCTGAGTAAAGAGTTTACCCTCTGGTTAGCTTCCGGAAATGAAGACATACCGTTGCAATAACGTTGTGTATGGATTATTCCATTTGTTTAACACAGATTCCAAGTTGCTTAAAGTTTAGGAAAGGGTTATAAACAGACTTGATGTACATTGTATGAAGTAATCGTGAGTCCAAAACTCAAGGACACAATGCTAGCGTATTCTGCTAAGGGTTTGTTAGCAGTTGTTAGGGTCTTCTGGATCATTTCCAAATGGTTGCTTGCTAGCTCAGATCACCTCCAAGTGTCTGTAATCTTCTACAGTTTGGTTCAGATCAGTGCTTCAGTGTACGGTGAGGGATTTTTTTAAACCCATTTGATTGTTTTCCAGGATAAAATTTTGTAGTCTTAAAACTGGCCTCACTGCATCTGTCAGTGGCTCATGGGCTGTCATTTTATCAGAGACATTCATAACCTCAGGGATACACCAAACCTTTATCCTATAAACACACGTCCCCACTGTTGAAATCCATATTCCTCACACAGGAGAAGGCAGCTGTATTCAAACCTTCCTCTGCAGCCGAGAGAAAACGAGACTGATGGAGATAAAGTGAGATTCAATCCTCAGCTTTCCTAATGCAGCAGGTAGAATCTTCTCAGGTTGTGAAAACCACAATAATCCAATATTTGCAATCCTCCAGTGAGGATTTTTTTTCCAGCACGGATCTATAAAGCCATTACTAACCGGCCTGCAGTGCTATTTATAAACCAGGCCAAGGTTTTTTGGTTTCAGCCCTTCAGTCTGTTTTGGATTTGAGTTTCTGTTTTGCACTGTTACTCAGTGCTGAAGAAAACAGAAGCGTTGACCTTTGAAGAAAGGTCATTAGGAAAAGTGTGACGTATGTGTTCAACTAGCATAATGGCAGCAACTTTTGCACAGACAAGCACAACCCAAAGTTTCATCATTTGTTTGATTCTGCTGTCATAGCTGTAACAGTAACGCCTGCATTAAATTTAGACCAGCCAGTAATCTGCTAGATTAATTACTTTCTAACAGCACTTTATTGTTTTAACTCAGCACAGCCTGCATATATGATAATAACTGGTAGTTATGTGGTCCAGTTGCTGGATCTGTCGTCTCTGCCCAGAAAATAGTGTTGTAACTGTGACATCCCTATCAGCGCTTTTTAACAATGGAAGTCAGTGACTGATGGTTTAATATCCTCTGAGCTCTTCTGCAGGGAGACAAATCTCTCCTCCTGACTGAATGTTCAGGGGAAGAGCGTCCCAGCCTGTGGATTTCAGTGGAATGTATTTATTTAGGTTATTACCCAACTACCTGCAATTGGGTGGCAAAACAATTCACTTTGTGTCCCGGGTCAGACAGGAAATAGATAATGACAAATGGAGATTTTTTTGTTCTCTCATTTTGCATTGCACCGACGGACATATCGCATTCTCCGTTTTGCTCTGTGGTTGTCGTGCCTCAAGATAACACATTGTGTTCTTTATTGAAACAGCTGTAGAATTTGTTTGCTCGCACACTAGCACTTTGGGGAATTTCTGAATGTGTTTTCCAGGACACCTGTGGTGTTGAATTATACGGGAGTGAAGTGCTTTCTATTATGTTAGTTGTTTCATCTGCCTCAGTAGATTCCGGAACGTTCTGCTGGATCCATTTAAGGGATTTTGGGTTTGGATTGAGACGTGTTGATTTTCCATCAGAGAAGTGGAATTGCTTTTCGCTCCCACTCGCATCCTACAGGCTAAAACGTTTTCAAATGTTTCTAAACCTCTTTATAAATAGGTGATCCTGTTTGGAATGACTTTCAGTTTAGCAAAAACAACCCTAATTGTTCTTGGGTCTAATTATTGATGATCTTATCAGACAATTCTGGCCAGACTGCCTCACACATCCTTGAGTTTCAGCTGACGTGGCACTTCCTGTGTGGCAGACGGCAGTCTGTGCGTCTCCCTGCCTGTGGCAGCCACTCAGAATGACCGTCCTGTCTTTCTCTGATAAGATAGGCTTCTTTCGAAGGCCTGTGATTGGCCGTCTCGAGTTGAGGGTAGGAATGGTGGTAGGAACAGCAAAGAAGTCAGTGGCAGATGAAATCAGTGAAGCACAAAGAGAAGATGCTGTGCCGATGTTCTTCAGAACATCCTGTGATCGTTTTACAGTGAGAGGTTAGAGAAGTTACCGGATATGTGCGAACAGATCAAGGTCTGTCACAGGAGGTAGCTGCAGAGTGAGGCAAGGTCGGACGTACGTACAACTCAAAGACTCACTGCAGAACTGTAACCCGTGTAAAGCAGTTAAATGAAGTTTACTTTTCAGTACACACAGATTAATACTACACACAACAGCAGCTCACACTGTGACCCGTGTAAGTTAAGCAGTTAAATGAAGTTTACTTTTCAGTACCCACAGATTAATACTACACACAACAGCAGTTTTTATACTCATTTTGTTATAAACAATATAACCTAACCCACACTTTAATCCTAACTGAAATCTTTCTGCATATTTACAGTTAAAGAAAAATTTATTTACTATATTATATAGCATTTTTACAACAGAGGTTTTGTAAGATTTGTCTGTTTTTACTGAGTTTTGGGTACAAATGTGCCCCTCACGTACAAGACGTATCCAGCTGTCCACTGAGCAGATAGATAAAGCATGAACTCTGTTCTGGATGATCTTCAGCAGCTGCGGCTCCTGATGATGACGTCTGTGTATTCTCACTGTCTTCCTTAAATAGATTTGCATTAACTCGGGGGTTTGAAGATTTAAAATGCGCTCTTGTGTTCTTCCATCTCTCAGGATGGAGACAGTGATGGTGCTCTGTGTGTGAAGAACAGATCTTCTTTTGAACACCAGCATCATCACCTGCTACACTGTCTGGAGAAGACGACAGTGAGTACAGGACTGATTCAAGATCTGATTCAGTCTTCATGTGCACTGTCATGATCCTGAAAATCTCCTGTGCTGTCTCTCCTTCCACAGAATCATGAGTTCACAGATGAGCTTACCTACAGTGAGATGTGCATGACAGAGTCCGTCGGCTACCGTACCAGCCGCAGCACTTCCATCTCCAGCCAGCAGGGGATGGCGACCTCCTGCTGCCAGCGCAGGGCAAAGAGAAGAGCCATCCGCCTGGCCAACTCCACCGTGTCCGTCAGCCGCGGCAGCGTGCAGGAGCTCGACACGCTTCCTGTGCAGAAAAACCCTGCTGGACCTCAGAGGTATGATCGTCATGCAAAATATACATGTTGATTTTATTTTGGAGTGAAATATATCTTGCATTTCTTAGAACATTGTCTGTTCAACTTTTTGGTGAGGATAAAACAATCATTTTGATTTGTGCTGATTAAATATTAATAACATTTAATATTAGGTTTAATATAATATTATTTCTGACAATTATCATTTATTGAAATTATAATCAGTACAGTGTTCTACATTATATACAAGACAATGGCAAACAGTTATGGTGCTTTAATAGCACTAACTTCAGTTAAAATGATTTCCTGTGTGTGTGTGTGCCGCACAGCCGCTCCAGTCTCAACGCTCGGACAGAAGATTTGAAGCTAAATTGTGAGAACAGAGATTTCACAGCAGCTATAATCAGTATACCCACCCCTCCTGCCAACACCCCTGACGAGAGCCTGCCCCCATCTCCTGCCATTGCCGGCATCTTACGCAACTCTCGCTCGGGTGCGTTCACCCATGAGACTGTGAAGATCTCCTCCCTTTAACCACCACAAGCACACTGACTTTCCCCCTGTTGCACAATGGAAAAGAAGGGGGCTTCTCTTTGGAAAGATCGTAATGCTGTGGAAAAGACAAGGTGTGAAAAAACACCTAGCGATTGCTTCATTCCACGTGGATGGTGGACTTTTATAACCTTGTTGCACAGAGAGACACCTGGAAAATTCATGCAGACTGCTCATATGTGTCTGATGTCTTTCTCCGGGTGCTGATTGAAAAGCTGAACTTTAAATATCTACAGTCATGGTGGCATACAGTGAAGGCCTTTAACCTTTTCAAAATATGCAATGTTAAAACAAACAGGAAATATGCCTATATGCCACTGCATAACACAATTGCAGGGTGAGATTACCAGAGGTGAAAATAAGTAATAAATTACAGTGTAATTTACATCACAGTGGAGGAAATATTGCGGTTAAAGAATCAGTTGATGGGATTGTTTAAATGATGAGTGATGTAAAAGAGGTGGTCTGTATGTATCAATATTTGTATCATATCTCTTAGAGCACATGCATCTTCAAACGGCACAAAAAGAAATGATTTTTGACAGATTATTCCAGACACGCATGTTGCTGTACAGTAGATTCCATGGCACAGGATGCGGCCGTCAACATGCAACTCACACATTTCTGCATGGTTCTGCTTTTACTTATTTGGTTTGTCCTGTTTTGTTTCTTGACGTTGATTAAAAAAAGAGTATTAATTATTAATGATCAAACATGTTGCACTTGTGTGCACATTAGCAGAAAAAATTATAAAGAACATAAGTAAATATAAAACATTCAGGCATGTTTGTTTGCAGAAATCTGAGGTCTGACGTGTGTGTGACTATGAAAGTGTTAATTGATCACGCATATGCATGGATACCGTTGTAGGTATTTTTATGTTTTCTCCAGTGGGAAAAATGAGGCTTTATAATGCATCATGTCTTTTTGAATTGAAATGAATGGATGGCGTTTACCACTGTCATTGAGTTTTACAGCAGAAAGTAGATTCACTTCAGCTTTCCTTTTCCTATATGAAAAATATGTTACTTACATGTAAACTTTGAACCCTAGCTGGATATTTTTATAGAATGTGCAGCTAACACGGTTATATAACAGTCCAACAGGCCATCATCTGTTACTGTAAATGTTATCGTTATTGTTTTAATAAAAATACGCAGCAATGAGACAGGCAATAATATTGTAATTATTTTTTACTTAGAAAGATGATTGTATATGAAAATGAAACAAAAACAAGGAATGGAAATTTGCACTTGACTGTGATGAAAAATATATTTGTTACTTTGTTTACAAGCGTTGTTCTTAAGTTATTTTTTATGTTTCTTGGGTTCTTAGCTTCATTAAATAGTGTAAATGTAGGCGGCTGCTCACCTGTTCGCAGGGACTGTTGGATAAAAATGTCTCCTGGTAGGAGATGAATTAGTGGAAAGCACAGAGATGTAAAATTGACTCCACTAATAAAGTGAACAGAACTCAGAAACAGCATGTGTGTCGGCTCTCGTGGCATCTGAATATATGTATCATGTATAGCTTGAATTAAAACATGTACAGTGACTCAAAAGGTGTTTGGACACTTAAATCACCCCTAAAAATGTGTGATTGAATTATGACCCAAAGTCAGCTGGTCTAATTGAGTAAAATGTCACTTTTTGTTGAATTCACAGGTGACTGAAACTTATTTAAATCCCTCTTAGTGCACTTTTGACCTATTTCTCTTTTTTTGGTCAAGCATCACATGTAATTGACAGTACGGAAACTAAAATACATTTTAAAATGGGAGTTTTGGTTTTGGTTTGTGCTCATATTCAAAAAGGTAAAAAAAATTGTAATTCTGAACGTTACAGCCGGTCATGGCAGTAATGCACCTACAAGATGAATGACAACCACAGCAAGAAGAAGGGAGCGAAGTGTCCATTATTTGTACCTTAAATCCTTCATTTCCAAGAGCCCTTTAAAGTGGCCAGTTTGGAGCACATTGGTTTAAAACGACACACTTTTAAGTGGCCTTCTGAGGTGGATTTATCTTGTTTGTATGTTGTCTGAGGTCCGACCCTGCTTCAGCACACAGCCTGATGTTTTCATAGTCCTGAAGAGCTTGTTTAGCTCAATTCTGGTGTCTGATGAGGGTTTAAGCTACATGTCTACTAAACTGGAGTTTAACAACCAGAAGATTTCCAAACACTTTTTGCTGTTCATTTAGTGTATCTATAATTGAATCATGTAAATCCTAACAAACTTTCTTTGTTGTTGTTTTGTTTGTGCTGTATCTTTTATCTGTATCTGTAAAATAAGACTTGCTTTAGGTTTTTCTAAGTGGGCGCAACAGGCTCAGTTTGCAGAATGTGCACAGTTACCCACATCACGATAAATGTGCTTTTCTTTAGTTAAATGAGTACATTTATAGCTCTTTATTTTTTATTTACCGCAGGCAACTTCTCAATTTCTAGAACCAATTAATTAAAGTTATTCACTTAAACAAAGTTATTCAAAGTTATTCAAAAGTTATGCAATTTTTTTAAGTTTGCATTGAGGGGAAATTAGCCCAGCCCTGATATATTTAATCTCAGTCTGAGAAACTGCCCCATAGACTCATTTTACCTCCATAACGTGGCATTGCAGAGTGAAGCAGGACATTCAGAGAGAAAAAGCAGGACTGTATGAAAGGCGGTTGTGAAGAGGGGAAATAATGTCAACGTATATTTAAAACATATCTGAGTTTGAGCCCACACTTCTGTATGAATGTTATTTTGGCTTTCCGAATCCTTTTTTCTTTGAAACAAGAGAAAAGTTTAGGAGAACTCAGGCTGGTGTTTATCATACATTTGCAGAGACGGCGATTTTTATCAGCTCACACCAGACACACCTGTCTCCCTTTCTTGATCTGTCTTCCTCACTTCCTGTCTTGCTTTCTCTGTTCGTCCTTCCTCTCTTTTTCACCATTGAAAACACAATGGTTACACAACACTGACCTCTACCTGCAGGCAACATATGACACTGTATAGGACATCTGAGGGGCCCTTAAGCAAGGCATCTTACCCCCAGTTGTTCCTGGGTGCCGCAGTGCTGCCCTGCTGGGTGTGTGTGTGTGGCACTATGGCACTATGTGGATGGGTTAAATACAGTGGACAAATTCTGACCATACTCACCCTTCATGTCATTTAACTGAACTGCTCCTCAGAAAGAAATAACAGAACTTGACATGAGTAATGAAAACACAATTTTTGTGTAAATTGTTAGTTTATTTTTGTTAGTCTTTTTATGAAGTAAAATGCTGTTGAATGGTATTAGGTGGAGAACGTAGCACCAGTGTTGAGAACAGGATGTGACATCACAGAGCCTTTATAAGCAGGTATAATAATCTATCTTCTCTCTCTGTCTGTGTTCTCCTCTCGCAATCATGTGGTTCCTGCTTGTGTCTCTGCAAATATTGTCTATACAAGGCAAGTGAAAATCTATTTATCGATTGATTTATTTTACATTTGTAAGTTAAATATGTTTAGAACATTTTACAGCGTGGCTCAAATGCTTCTCTTTTCCATTCTTTCAAAATTTTATGTTGCAGATTATGTTATCGCAAAATAATTGGAGTAAAAAAATAATATTTGCTAATGTGTCCCTACGTTAAATAAATCCTGATGCAACAGTGAACGTCAGGAGTTATTGTATGTTAATATGGTCAATGTCTTAAATTTGCTAAAATTTCATTGTTGACTTATTATAGAGTGCTGAGCCTTATATATTTTTTCATTTTAACATTGTACCTTTGTGTTAATTGTGTCAACATTAAACTTTTTGTTCATTTCCAGGTTTAAATAGAAACAATTTGCACTGTATGTTATATCTTTTCTAAAAAATGCTGTATTACCTTATTAGGTAACACTTCACAATAAGGTTACATTTGTTAACCTTAGTTCCTTACCTAAAACAAATTAACATTTAAGAATCCTAACACAGCATGTGTAAATTTTAGTTAATTTCAGCATTCTCTAATATTTTTTTTTAAAACAAAAGTTGTATCTGTTAATATTATTTAATGTGCAATGATTAATTAATTAATAAATGCTGTAAAAATCTGTTGTTTAGTGTTAGTTCATGTTAACTTTATGCGTTAACTATAATGTTAATGAATGTAATCTTATTGTAAAGTGTTACCTAATAAGGTAATACAGCATTTTTAAGAAAAGATGTAACATACAGTGTGACTGTATGCCACTGTTTATAAAGTAAAACACCAAACTCCAGCAAACTCAAAGTGAAAACAAAGTCTATTGAACAGCCATTTAAAAATTAAAACATTTAAAATTTTGCATGTAATTTTCATTGTAAAGACAGAAAGTAGCCTTCATTTTAACTGTAATTTGCCCATTTACATATTATAAAAATAAAATACTAATTATAATAAGCAAAGAGCGAATTTAATAACTGCATTTATCAGTTCAATGCAATTATTAAATTTATCAATTTGCTTATTTGCTTAATATTGGTGAAATATTTAAATATTTGGAAATGTCTTTCACACGTTCAGCTGTGAATGAATTACTGTGTTCAACAAAAATCACAATGAATATAGATAAAAACATTTTCTATAAATCTTGTGTATGCTGCATTAAAATTAATATGAATGCATTTTATTCATAATGCATGATTGAAATCATATATTTATATATTTTCATAAGCAATAGATATGTAGCTGGCATTTTGAATGCAATACGAGATAATGCACCCATTTAAAATACTTTAATGATACTTTAGTTAGTTGCTTTATAGAAAGTGTTATCAAACAGAGCTGCTTCATCTCAATGTGAATAAATCTGGCAATTCTGCAATGCCCAAAGTTTCACTATACTGATATTTGATATTTATACAGTGATTCTACAGTGATCTCAATGACAGTCTGTCTTAGTCATCTGGGCAATTTGAGCAAAGTATTAAAAAAAATTAAACCTAAAAAATAATACCAATAATAAAATAAAATTATTAAAAATAATTTTTAATCTGTACAAAATACACCAAACGTTACGATCTATATATACATGCGCGTTTTTCAGTTTATAAATGGAACTTTTATTTTTGCTTTGTTACTTTGCCGCTGGACACATTAAATAATTAAATAAAGAGTTTAGAATAATGTTATAATACTGCAAATAAATCACTAACATTCTGTATGTCATACCTGTAATATTAACCTAAACATTAATACAATATTACAGTGGATCTTATGATGGAAAACGGGTGATTATTTTTTTTAAGCAATTTTCTGCTTTATTTGTATTTAATTGTCCCTATTGCAAAGCAGGAAATGTGTGTGTAGATATGTGTCTGTATGTTTATGCTACACATTGTAGCAGATGGCATCCTGCACATTTAATGCTTCTATTAAATATGTTGAAATTTAATACTACTAAGTCAAACTAAGTCAAGCTCTCGTCTTAAAGTGACCATGTTGCATTGCTTTGATGTGAAGTGTACGCTCTTCAGAACCTGTGTGGAACAGCACGGTTATACCTGTGGTTAACTCACCCATGCTGATGTGGAGTTGGTTTTATCTCAGAATCTGCATAAACATGCAAGTTGACAGAATTTCAGAGCTGAAGGCCACAAGCAGAAAACCGCAGCGTTTCTGCACAGTGTGTGGTTACTCTGCTCTCAGCTCACACAACTGAAAGCCCCTTTTTCCAGCCACCATATAAGGTTTAAGCAACACACTTTTTCACCTCCATGATATTTCATATAGAGCTTCACCATCTGATGCATAATGCCCACAGCAGTGTTGCAATCTTTATTTTATTCCACATGAACCTCTAGTTTCCCTGTGCTTGTTGTTGTTTTGTTGATTTAATTCAAAGCGTGTTTTTGTGCAGGCATGAATCGGGTGGTGTTAAGGGGGTCTGACAGCCCCTGTAAAGGTCGGCTGGAGGTGTATCGTGAGCAGAACCATCAGTGGGGTTTAGTGTCTCACTACGGATGGAGTAGCAAAAGTGGTGAGGTGGTGTGTAGATCTTTAGGGTGTGGACCTCTCATAAACGCAGACAAAGAACTGTCGCTTTACAAGGATCCACCTCTGCCCAAGCTCTACCTGATGGATCAGGTGAAGTGTGCATCTACAGAGCAGAGTCTCTGGGACTGTCCTCGCACTGATAAAAACACAGAGCACAGTACAGAGATAGGTTTCGTTGCTGTTAAGTGTTCTGGTACGTTCAAGATTATCAATGAACACATAGTGTTTATCTGTTTATGTCATGAGCTGAAAGTGGTTATTTTCTGGAGATGAATAAATGCTATATCTTGTTTCAATCAAAATCTTCTCTCTTCAATCAAAATTTTTCCTCCTAGGAAATGTTACACTGAGTTTGAATATGAATGGACAGACAGATAAGTGTGCTGGCATGGTCCAGTTCTCAACACAGTACCATGATATTAGCATCTGTAACTCTGAATGGGGTAAGTGTGTGTGTGTGTGTGCGTGCAACAAATAGGGAACAACAGAAATGCATTTTTTGTCAGTTATTATATTTTGTATATATAATTTTACTTGTATATAATTGTATGTAATTTTATTTTTGTATATAATCTAAGCTTCACTTAAAATATTGAAATGTTGTTTCATCAGATAACAAAATACCAAGTCGTGTTATCTGACTTTTTCTCAGAACTAACGTCACTTAGACATTTTTGCAATTTCTGTTAACCAGTTGATTTCAGGTTCATTTTCTGGGCTGTATGAAGTTACATGTTCTAGCAGAGTAAATACATATGTAGATATAATTAATTAATAATTAAGATGTTTTTAACATGAACTTTTTACATTTACTTTTATGTATTTGCCAGACGCTTTTTTTAAACCAAAGCGACTTCAGTGTATTCAGGTTTCAGTACCTGTGTTTGCTGAACTACAGACATGATCTGACAACCCAGAAGTGTCCAGATAATTTGTATTTACTTTAACATTTTACCTCTTGTTTTATCATTTAAAGCCTAAAACATGCATGTTTGTAATGTAATAATGTTTATTCATTTTTAGGTTTTTCAGAAAATGTACAACTAGAAAACTGTGTATTAATTGAAAAGATAATTTAATTAATTTTTTAATTTATTATTTAATTGCTCAATTATTCGTTCTTATTTATTTTTTTATTGTGCAAATTCAATCCTGGCCAGATAAAGACAAAGCAAACAAGATATGTGAGCAGCTTAACTGTGGACAACATTATTATATTCCCAAACCTGGACTTTTTGAAGTACAGCAGAACAGACACATGGGATTGCTAAAGTGTCTCAGGAATGAGGAATTCTTGTGGCAGTGTGTGGAATGGCCAACAGCCTGTAAGCATCCAGCCAGTGTCATCTGCACCAGTAAGTGTACATGATTATACTACTCAGATCATCTCAAATGTTATTTTTTACAGTGGGTTTTCTTGGTTTGTCAAGTCATAGTCAGAATTCACTGTGGGATTTACAGAGAAGTATTGTAATTTCACAGAACACAGGAGGTTCCGTCTGCAAGGCGGTGAAGATCTTTGCTCTGGGTCGGTGGAAGAGCATGATGTCATAAACAAATCGTGGGTTCCTCTTCTGCAAACAGATGTTGCTGCTGAAACCATATGCACTCAGTTGAATTGTGGTACTGCTGGAAACTTCACAAATGCCACTGGAACTGACCGTCTCCATCTGACGTGCGCAGGTAATGTGTCCTTAAGGTCTTTGATAAATGAACAATTCAACCTCTCTCTCTTTCTCTCTCACTCTCTCTCTCTCTCTCTCTCTCTCTCTGTCTCACTCTCTCTCTGTCTCTCTCTCTCTCTCTCTCTCTCTGTCTTTTAAAGGTACAGTAACATTTTAGAGGTAGGTACAGTAACATTCTGCTTAATTCAAATTTTATTAAATGCTAACGCCAACCATTAAAGAAGTTACTACAATTGTTTCGATACTTGTTGATGTTTCAACAATAAAATTGTCTGTTTACAGGCAAAGTCAAGCTGAGCAACTTTACATCTGTGTGCTTTGGAGTGGTTTATGTTCATATCAATGACTCTAAGCATGGAGTGTGCTACAGTAACACTAATTCTCGTGAGCTGGGGAGGGTGGTCTGTCGAGAGCTCCGCTGTGGTGAGATACTGGACGTGAAACAGGGCGACTGGATCACCAACGGTTGGCTGAGTAACATTGAGTGTCAGGGCGATGAAGCGTCACTCTGGCATTGCCTGGCCAATCATAAGAAGACAGCATGTCACAGTACTGCAGTTATATGTGCAGGTAGATGAGGTCAAGCCTCAGATTCCTAATGATGTACTTCCAGAGAAGAGTTTAATCATTTTTTAATGGAAAAAGGGAAGCGTTTCAATCATTTTTTTAATGGAAAAAGAAAGAGTTGTAATAATTTTTTTAAGCAAAAAGGATGAGTTTTAATCATTTTCATTTAAATAAGAGCTTAAAAGTTTTAAGTCCCTTTTACACCCAATCAGAGCCTAAAAGAATTTGAACAAATAAATACAGATTACTTTTCAGAAACATCTCACAAAACTGATTATATGACTCCGCTCACTGTTTTGTAGTTATTAGGTATGCATTGAATTAATCTTCACCTGTGCAATAATTAGGTACATAAAATGACCCAAGATGTCATAACTTATAACTGAGGCAGTCTGTGAGGTTCTAATGAAATGATGATGTTTGATCTCAGGCAGTTTGGAAGTGCGTCTGAGTGATGGTTTCAGTCGTTGTTCTGGGTGTGTGGAGGTCAGAATGGAGGGTTTGTGGAGATCTGTTAACTCCAAAGGCTGGACCAATGAGAACTCAGATGTGGTGTGTCAACATCTGGGATGTGGAAGAGCCACTCAAATGACTGAAGACATCTTCATGGGGGGGAACCTGCAGCAGATGGAGATGAAGTGGGAGATGAAGTGTAAAAGCTCTTCAGCAAAGCTGCACGAATGTTTTCTCAGAACAAAACCAGAATTTGCCAACCAGAAGCCAAAACAAATCATTTGCCAAAGTAATGATCTACTAATTCAGTGTATTAATATATAATTCCATTGTAAATCGCTATAATATAATCATTTTTAAACATTATTAAACATTATATTTCAATTGTTAATATTAATTTAAAGCTGCAATCCGTAATGTTTGCCTTTTTGTCACCATCTCTGTTAGAAACATAAAATTGCAGATTAATATATGTACTTCTCATTACATAAGTCAAATGAAGCTAAACTGACATCTCCTGGGAAATCTGACACAACACCTCAAATTATAAATCATTATTCTAAACTTATTGTTGTAATTCGGAGTAATGTAAGAAGATTGTGTTGAACACTGATCTGTCAGGTACTTGCTTAATAACTGATTTTTGTTTATTTTTAGCAAAAACATTACGGATTGCAGCTTTAATATGTAATGTTATATGTTAAACATTATCATTGACATAATCTGCCATGCTTTGCATCGTCTAGTTTTTATTTCTAGCATTGTTTATGAAGTAATAACACTTCAGATGTTGTCATAGCTACATCTACAGATTATTCTGCTCTTGAATGACACAGTTTTTTGGATTGTCAGATGAACAGGTGTGTAAAACACAAGAGAAGAACAGCACACACTCCATTATCACCTGCCCAGGTACACACCAAAACTCTGTGTTTGTACAGGACAGTTTGTAGACATTGATGCCTATAGCAAAATCTAACAATAATCTTCTTTTTCATATAATAAAATAATATTATTGTAATAACATTTTTGGCGCTGACCCATTTTTCAGTTACAGCCTTTTTGCAAAGCATGTTTCAAAAAATAGTTCTTATAAGTTTTGCATATTAAAAGAAATTACATATTATAAATAAGTTCTTGATATTGTTGGTTTGGCTCTTTGATTCTGTAGGGTCAGTGAATGTGAGTCTTTCGAACCCCAGCAAGGACAGATGTTGGGGCTCAGTGAATGTCTGTGGTAATGACGGCTGTGGAGGAGTTTGTGAACAGACCTGGAGAGCTGAACACTCCGAAATGCTGTGTGAGAACCTCCGCTGTGGACATCCGATTAACAGCCAGATACCCTTCAGTACACAAAACAATCTGTCTGTGAGGTACTATAGTGTGTACTGCCCACAGGGGGTGAAAAACATTACCATGTGCAATTTCATTCCCAACAAAGACTCCTTCTGCAAAGCTCCTGCGTCTGTGATATGCACAGGTAACGTACATCATGTGAAGTTATACTGTATGTTAAGTTGAACTTTTGGTCAACATTAAAAAACTGAATTTGCATTCCATAATATGAAGTCTGGTTAGTGAGTTAGTGACTGGTTAGTGAGTCAGGCTTGTAATCAAAAGGTTGATTCAATTGCAGTAACATTGTTGCTGCATTACCTGCAGGCAGCCTTAAAACTAGACTGGAGGATCCCAGAGACAAATGCGCCGGAGAGGTGCAGCAGTTTTACGCTGGGAGATGGATGCCAATGTGCAGTGACAGTCTTGATGGGAATGTTCAGAATTCAGTCTGCAGGGAACTAAACTGTGGTCGAGCTGTATCTACAGTGAAGACCGTCTATGGGGAGTTCCAGACTGAAGGCCTGTCACAAATCAAATGTTCACAGGACACCGACTCTATTCTCAAGTGTGACATATCAGAGAAAAGTTGTACTGTGGGCTATCTTAAATGTTCAGGTATACATTTATCCTTGGTTGACACTGCTGCTAACTCTATAACATATGTTTTATATTAAATATGTTGCTGCCAAACAAATCGCTCAGGCTTATTCTGCTGTTTTCATGCTTCACTTTAGTATTCACTTTGTTGGTGTTTACATATTTAAATAAATATAAAATCAAGAATTTAATGTTTAAGCTAGTAGTTAAGAACATTAGCTATCCTTCAAGGTCGCTCGGACTTCGCTGACCTTTGACCTTGGCTTTCCGCACATGCTAACAACACATCTGCTGTCTCTGCTTCCAGGATGGACTCGACTGTTGCTGTATAAGAAGGAAGGAGAGTGCCATGGTCCGGTATACGCTCTGAGTGCTGGTCAGACTCCACAGCTGCTCAGCAGCCAGAACTGGAGCAGAGAGGAGGGACAGGTGATGTGCCAGTATCTTCAATGTGGAAACTACATATCACATTCTGGTGAACCTCAGCCACCACAAAACTGGTGGAATAAGATGTATAAATGCTTGGGGAAGAAGAATATATGGGATTGTGAGAGTGACAATCAGAGCATCCAGCTACAAGAGCAGCTGAACATCAGATGTGACGGTAGGAACTATGAATGAAACTACATTGTTTTTTTTTTGCTTGATGTGAATTGTTTTTTTTTAGCATTGTTATGTATTTACCTTCAAGAACATGCAATATAAATGGACAAAATGTTAAACTGATGTGGCTTGTAAAATTTAAACCATTGTGCACCATTCAGAAGCAAATTAAGAAAGCTTTATAAAATACAATTCAATAACAAATACAATGTTATTTTTTTAACATGAATTACCTATGAACATACACAAAATGTATGGGGTGTTTCCAAACACATTTGATGAAGTTTGATGAAGTTATGTGTTTTAATGCCAAATTTATTTACCAAAAAGCCACCAAACAACATGAAGCAGGCTTATATAATGACATTTAAATTTTAAAATACATGTAAAAAGTTACCTAAGTTTCCGCCAAGCGTTCCTCTTCATTCCTTATGCCAGGCCCGGTTAAAATTAGTAATAAGTTAAAATTCCAGACAAACTTCCTGTGGGATGTGGCCGGTTACATTCAAAATAAAATGAACGAAACTGAATAAAAGGGAGCCAGTACAGAATGTTGCTCAACGCTGATCTGGTCTGATTTGCTCTTTTCCAGGTAAAGCTCTAGACGTCTCACTCTCGAACCCGTGCACAGGGCAGGTGCTCATAAATAAGATGCATATGTGTGCGTATTGGGACAAAACAATGTCAGATAACTTATGTGACAGTCTGAGCTGTGGTAAGGCCATCAGCTACGGGGAGAGTCAAGTGTCTGGTGGAAATGAAGGCTGGCGTGTCAGCTGCAGTGGAAGTGAGTCATTACTGGGACAGTGCAGCTATCAGAGAGGCAAATGTGACAAAATCATCTCTGTGGCCTGTCAAGGTGTGTATATTTATATATATATATACAATATATATATTATACAGTGTAAATATATACAGTGGCCCCAGCAAAAGATCAAACCAGTTTGACATATGTAAATAGAGCATCATATACATCCACATACATCTTCATAAACATCCATTAAATATCACCCTGAGAAAGTGTCCAGTATCATTTTTTGTAGAAAATGATTAAATCTTAAAGGGATATTTCACCTCTTTAATGAAATTAAAATACATTTCCTCACCCTTATGTCATTGCAAACTTGTATGTCTGTTATCTTTTGTGGAACACAATAGAAGATATTTTGAGAAATGTGTCTGTGGTTTTCTGTCCATACAATGGAAATCATTGGGTGCAGCTGTTGTTTGGTTACCAACATACTTCAAAATATCTTCTTTTGTGTTCCTCAGAAGCAATGTGAAAAAAAAGTGAGTAAATGATGAAAGGATTTCCATTTCTGGGTGAACGATACATTTAAATGTCTAAAAGTGTCCAAAATCTCTCTCTCTGTGTCTCTGTCTCTCTCTCTATCTCTCTTCCTCTCTCTCTCTCTCTGAATTGTGATTTTTTTGTCATTTTATGCATTTATTAATTTTGTTTTGCACAGACGGTGTAAAATTCACTACCACACAGAAATGTGGCGGGCTGCTTGGTGTCAACTTTGAAGGCAACTGGGAATATGTGTGTGGAGACCTGAACGCACCTGACACTGCGAAGATCTGTGAAGCACTCAACTGCAAGAACGATCAGACTCTACTGGACCAAAGACAAATGAACCCAAAGATGGCCAACAGAATCAGAGTGACAATCAAGTGCTCAGGGAATAACCAGAAGATTTCCCAGTGTGTGCAGCTTCTCACAGATAAGAAAGACACATGCACTCATGGACCAGCAAAGATCATATGTGATGGTAAAGACGCAGAAACACACTTCAATATAGAAAATCATATTCAGCTGTTAATAGTTTTATCGCTGCTATTTGCTTTGTTGTGAACAGCTGTAATGGACTGAAGTATTGAAAGGCTCATAAATGCTTCTACTAAGTTTTTGGTGTTTCTAGCTTGAACTGTGTTTTTGAAACTGCAGGTTATGATCCGGTTGTGAACAATAACCCAGTAAACAGAAGCCTGATAGTGGGTATCTCTCTGGGCATCCTGGGGGTGCTGGTGGTGATCATTATAATACAGAGAAAACGGCTTCTTTCCGTCTGTATGTATCAGAAAGGCATTATCCTCATTTCCTTCAAACGCTCATTTTGGCCTGTTGGGAGCTTTTGTTTCGCAATCGTCTCTCTTAACGTTTGAACTGAATTTTCTACTATGAACAACAGCCATCAGAAGCTGCTAAAATAACACTTTAACATGCTAATACAACATTAACATGATTAGAGCAGTATACCATTAAATGTTACTTTTTTATTTCAGTAAGACGTCACAGAAATAAGAATGTGAACATAAATGGCAATGAAATGAATAACATGGAAACAGAGGACAGAGGTTTGTCATTATAATATTATATATTAGGAATGCAAAGAGACATATGCTAATGCTTTTCCTGGCTTACTGGGTATAATTTACCAACAATTATTAACTGATTTAGTAAATGACATCCATCAGCAATAAATACCCATAAGGACTTGTGCATCTTGCACAGAGATAAAAATGTAGCATATTTTAAATGAAAGCCATTAATGCCAAACTAACTCATCCTTCAGATTCATCCGAGAGAAAGATGTCAATATTTGATCAGGATGATTATGAGGATGTGGACATTGCCAGAAGAAGTGAGATCTGTCTGCCTCTGTACCTATATGTCTACCTTTCTGTATGTCTGCATATCTGTCTGTCTGTCTGTCTGACCATCTGTCTACATCTGTCTGTCTGTCTCTCTCTGCCTTTCTGCCTTTCTGTCTGACTGTTTGTCTGTCTGCTCTGTGACCCCAACAGGAGTCGGTGATGCAGATGACAGAAGTAAAGCTTCTTCTGGGACAGAATATGATGATGTTGAGGAACAAGCCAGTGACCTCCCTCTCCCTCATGATGATGATGACAAGCACACCCTCCCACTCCTTCCTGAGAGATCGGAGAACTTGCTTGGTACAGCACTAAACTTCACACCTCACCCTACACGCCTATGCGTTTGATTTGTGCATTTGGTGTGTTTGTCTGTGACTTCATGCACTATGTTCTTAGCAGATGAGGTCACCTATGAAGTGGAGATAGAGAAACAGGAGGACTATGATGATGTCATGCCCGGAGAGGCCCTGGCCAATGAAAACACAGGAATCCCAATGACAGAGACAGCAGATGGAACGGCGGATGCAGGTGCAAATACTGATGCACTGAAAGCAGAGGCTGAAACCCAGCCAGAGTAATGAAGAAACCATGTGACTTCCACTCTGGCATGGTTCCATCTTCAGTTGGAGAACAAGCACATTTGATCTTCTTAGTTTTTATTTGAGAAAATCTGTAATATATTATAAAGTAGAAATGTTCCATCATTATAGATTGTTTATAGGTGCAGTTCAAAAAGTTACACCTAAAGATAAATAGTAATTTTTGACAAACAAGGCCATTCCTAATATACCATGCCTCTTGTATGCTTGCTTATTAAAAATTTAGATTAATTTGATAATGCTTTTGACCACCAATAAGAGTGTAGCAAGTTTTTACTGAAAATCAGTGCAGAACATGAGATAAAAAATCTGCGATCTTTCTCATTTCTTGAGCTTGTATAAAGACATTGTGACATTTCTTTATTGCCTTTCAAGGTTCCTCCTGTTTTCAAAAGGAATGGAAGAGCGAGATCAAAACTTCCTATTTTGTCTTTATGAAGATTTTAGTAAAACTGCTATTACAAAGCTTTGTGTTTTGGCCTGCCTATTTCATTTGCTTGCTTTGGAATTTGAAGCAAACTTTTAAAAAATTGACTTTCTTGTAAAGTGACTTCACATTAAAGGCTTGGATTGGTCTGGATTTATTGTACACCAGTTGTCCATGCTATGTAAATGAAGGTGCCAGTTTTGTGTGTGCTGACAGAAGAACTGGAGTTTGTGGAGACCTGCTCTGGTGCTGCGTGTTAAACTGTATTACTGTATAACACTATAGTTTGATACACAGCACAAGAGTTTGCTCTCTGGATTTCATCAAGAATGTATTTTTAAACACGTTCTTATACAACTTTATCTTTACACCTAAACACATAACTTTTTGTTACACCTAAAGATCTGAGACATGGTGTTGTAGTTTGGTGACGTCTTTCTGAATTCACTGAATTTCACGTCATCTGCTTTGTCCAGTAGAGCTCATTTGTAAGTGGTCTGTGTGAACAGAAGATGTTTTTCTGCAGAGCAGGAATCTAATCTCTGAACAGGACAGAGAACATTTTGAAAGAAGATTATCCAGGATTTATTGAATATTTTCTCTGTTTCCTGTGGAAATTTTTAAAGAAGGGCAAACCTGTGCTGATTTCCACAAACCCCTTTGGCCCCTGCAAACCTTCACATGTATTTAGTGCTGCCGTTGTCCATTTCTGATCTGAAGGACCAGGGTTGTTGATACCAGGTTTGTTATAATCCTCTTTAATCATTATTTTTCTACATGCAGTGGACATAAAACTAACAACGTCCCATAAACAGCCTTTGTGAACAATTTCATAATATATATGACACTCATGGAAAGTTACAGCCTTCTCATGACGCTTTGCTCAAAGTTTGCATATGTCTGGACACAACACACTGCTGGGAGAGCAGAAAATAACCTTCATCACAGTCATGCCTTATGACCCACTGCATTGCTAGTGAAATAGCAAATCATATATCTGTAACTTGAATTTATGAGCTATAAATGTTTGATGAAAATATAGTTAGTGACTTCTGAGTTACTGCAGCTACTGCAGTGGAAATTTTACTGTCATCATAAAACACATTAAAAATGTATAAAACAGATGAGCTGTGTAGTCTGTCTACATTCTCGCGTTTGGTTGACACTTACATGTAAAGCGACATACAGTGCATTCATATACATTTTTATTGGTTTATTCAAATGCATGATGATTTATTTAAAAACATAAATAATGATCCACTGTGCTCACCTGTCATGGAAAACATCCAGTACTGGAGATGTGAGTGGCAGTTACTGGACAGATTAGGCCATTAGAAGCTCATACTGATGCTGTCTGATACTGTAATGAGAGCAGCAGTGAAATCATCAGTACGGTGCTGTGTGATGACTTCACTTCCAGCGCTGCAGGTGTCAGACCACATCTGAGTTCCAGGAACTGTCCTCATATCAGCATGTGTACTAGTGAGATGAGCTTTTGTTGTGGTCTGTCTGCAGTGGTGCCAAGGCGGTTTTGGACATTTAAGGCACAGTTAAGAATGTCTGACTGTGATTATGTTAGAAAGCAAAACATCAAACCAAATGTGTCTGTAAACAAATGATCCAAGATACTTTCTGTTAAGTGAACTAATGTTTGGCAGCCATATGTTGGTGTTTTGGTGATTTTACAGTGGATGTATAAAATGGACATTTGGCTATTTGCTTATGAAGGTTTACCCCGACTCACTCGCACTCACTCCTTACCCACATAACCTTTGACCTCCCCTACCGAATACCTCTGACTGGCTTCCAGCATCAACATCCTTTTGAACATCTCCATGCGTATGGGGTGAATCTTTTCCACTGAGATGGCACAGATCTCAGGTGAATGCATGGTGAAAATGACGCTGATGTGAGAAAACAGCACTCAGAGTCCTGACTGGTTTTGTGTTTTTGGATGAGGCCGAAGTCAGCCAGCCTGACTTTTGGATGAGGTTTAGTCAAACTCTAGAGATGAAATGATGATTGATCTCAAAGTTATCAAAAAACACTAGTAGAACTTTCTCATGATAAATATCACATACCAAAAACGACATTTTGAATGTTATTAGAGCTTCAAAATAACATTTTTTTAACCTTTTTGTTACTTAATGGAAACATTATTGAGACGTTCTTACAACCTAACATTGTTAGCTGGGGAGAAGATATTGCATTTGATTTTGCATTTGATTTTGCATTTGATGATCATGCATTTGTTTGACTTAAATTGCATTAAAGCACAAATGTGTTTTTGTGCATAATTTGATCATTTGACTAATTTGCGCAGTATTTTCGTGGTTTTCTATGTTATCGTCATGAAACGTGAGGAGTTCACATGAATCTCTATGAGCTGAAGATGCGCGGTGCATTGTGGGATGGAATCGGACAGGTGCGTGTGAACAGGTGCGTGTGAACAGGTGCGTGTGAACAGGTGAGTGTGAACAGGTGAGTGTGAACAGGTCGCAGGTCGGTGAAAAGTGACTTCAGTTTTAATCGTCACAAATCATGAAGTCCTGGAGCACCGTGCACGCGTCAGACGCGTCAGACGCGTCCGTTTAACGCGCGTTGGAAGTTTCAGGAAAATCGCGATCCATGTATTCCACATCATGCATGACTCCTGGAAGTCACACATGAGGCTGAATAAAGTTTTTAATTTCATTTGAATATTTCACCCCAAAAGAGGATGATCGTATTAAAAAGGTAAGGATCCATTTGTTAACAGCAGTTATGAACAATAATTTTACATCATTTATTCATCTTAATTAATGCTAATGTCAGCATTTATTAGTACGTAATATCCATCCATCCATCCATCCATCTAGCTATCTGTATTTATATATGCGTGTATATATTATATAATCAAATCTTTAATTAAATTCATCAAAAGCTGTATCTGCACAATGAACTAACATGAACAGTCAGTCATAATCAGTTCATTTTATGCTGTAAAAATATGTTGTTCATTCTTAGTTCATGTTAGCTAATGCATTAAGTAATGTTAAAGGGTTTTTTTTGAAAGCAGTGTTGTTTCAGCACTGTACAGCGGTGTGTGATCAGCAGCACAGTTTTAATCTCCAGCCTCTGAGATGTTTCTCCATCAGCTCATGCATCCTGCCCTCCTCCACTGAGTCCAATTCAGATGGTGAATGTGTGTGAGCTCTTTCTTACGTATATGTGTGTGTTTCATTGTGCTGGCTGAGATGAGCTGATGATGTTCTCACTGTCTTGTGACTTTCTCTTTGGAAGAGCTCTTCTGTACCCCCTGTTTTCTGGTGTCCAAAACTTGGATTTGGTTTTCTATCAGGTTTCTCTGTCATGTAAAGAGTCAATGTTAAAGAGTCAATATATGGCATGTTAAAATGCCATATATGTTTTTTAACCCTTTCTCAAGCACTCTGTATAGGCAGTATCTGATGCAAAAGCTTTCAGGGTGATAACACATAGTGCCTGTGTTAATGATTTGTGAATGACATGAAACGGGAATCACTTTGAAAAGCTCCAACAAAGATTGTGATGACAACATCACCCTCTCGTGGTAGAAGTGGAGATTGTGAATTGATTATTGCCTGTCAACATCTGTGTGCTGTCTCTGTGACAGCCCTAAACAAGTGTGATTTCCAGGACTTGTTTCAGTAATGTCTATCAGGTGTTAGGAACATTGTCTGCATGAGATTTCAAACAAATCTTGTACAGAAGCTTTAATTTGAATCTTTTCTGCTTGCCGACTCTCAAGAACATTTCCATCGTGTTGTGTGAACGTTGCATGTTAAATCAAATGCACATACATACATGCATGCATGCATTAGACCAGAGTAAGTCACTGTGCGTTTGGTTTGCTGAATCACATCACCCTCATCAGTCGAGCTTTAATGCAAAGAGTCAAACATGGCAGATGTGATGGAAACATCTGCTGTAAAGACATCAAGATAACTTTATTTTCTCCTCTCTGCTCTTCTGAACATCACCTGCTGTTGTCATCTGAAAACAGGAAGCCCATTCAGTGAAAAGCTCACATTATTATATTATTATGTTGAGAAAATAAAATATGAGAGTTTGGGTTGGGCAGAAAGCAGAAGCTTAATGGCCTCTTACTGGAAAACACTTTGCTGCTTCCACAATTACAGAACTTCAGTTCCACATATTTCACTATAGGGTGTATTCACTTGTTTTCATTTCTTACAGCTTCATTTAAGTCTGTTCAGCTATTCCTCGCTCAGCACATTTCAACACACAAGCATTATGTGAACTTTAATCAAATATATTAAACTACATTATGCATTATATTTCATCCATATTTAATTATAAAGCGTTATCAGTCAGTTGACATGTAATCATTTTCAGTGACATATCTCAGTTATGGCATGTATTTCCAGCAGGGGGCGCTGTGTGGCTGTACTTCTACATCTTTAGCATTAGCCTGCTTTTATATTCACTCCATGTTTCTGGATGTAATAATTCCTTCAGTCTGTTTCATTATTTGATCAGCATTTCATGCCCCGTGCACAGAGACTTTCAGTTTTAGTCTGAGTGTCCTTTAATTTCCTTTGCTGAGTGTTGTGATGCTATTTTAGTAATGTTTACATCCACCCACCTGGTTCATGATCCCTGCTGTTTTCACACGACAAAATATCCCGCTTTTGATATGTTTCTGATTCCATGGAATTGCGCAGGAATTTTATGTTTCTCATTCCTGTTCCGAGAACTGTTTACTGTTTCGTGAAGTTCTTGGGAAATTTGGGCATCAGGGATCGACTGTTTTAATCATGAGTAATAAATGGTGAAATTCTCATAGAATGTATACAGTACACACAACATTGTTGTCAGCTTTCATCTGTCATGTTGTGTGGACTCAAATGCAGGTTTACTTGTGCCTCGTGTGTATGGATGGTGTTTCATTCTGTGGGCCGTGATGCCAGACTGGAGTAAATGGTTCCCATGGTAACAGTGGAGTCTGGCTGCCAGCCATAACCTGCACTGTGTTGAATAGCAAGTTTTGAATCAAAGCTAAATATACACACAGCGCTCTTTTATATAATACTGTACATAAATGAAGACATTTTCACCCTTACCCAGCCTTTCACACCCACACCGTTATGGAAAGACAGATTACAACAGTTTAAACTGAATCAACGAGTGAGGTTCAGAAATAAAATCAGACTAGACAGTGCGTGAGGCACGATTCTTTGCCGTTTAATAAACTATTATAAACTCTGTCACTTTTCAAAGGCAAGACAAGTATTTTTAGAGCAGTAATTTTGCTTCAGGAACAAACCTGACGCTTTACATTAGACGTTCAAGGGAGACTCAACACAGCACCAGAAATGTTTATTTATTGTACAGAAATAAACTGTTACCAAGAAATGACTGGACCTAGCAATATGATCAATTATTAACATAGGCATAGGATGATTAATAATTTCTTGAGCTTTGATGGTTTTGGTACTCGACAGAAAATAATTCACAGCACCGAATGCATTAAGTTTGGCCCTCGTCTTTGTTTCTCGTCTCTGCAAGAGAACCTGTGTTTATAAATGCTGTCTGGCTCATGTCTTCTTTACCTTGGGTCGCGTTGTTTATGCTGTGTGAGGTTGAGAGCATGTTACATAACCTGTCCACGTTGTTGGCTTTTGCTTAATTTAGCTTCTACCAAGTGACAGGTGAATTTGTGCCAAAGTACAGTTCAGTTTACCTGGACTGGGTTTAACATCAGCAGTGAGAGCTTGGAAAGCATTTTCTCTGCCCTGTTTATTCTGCAGGGCTTTATACAGCAGAGCATGGTTAGTTGCAATTTATTATTTGTTTCAGCGTTATTTTGGTCCTGTTGACTGTGACCCTATCAGAAGAGACTTGTGACCTGCCTGTTGAGAAACAAGCATTTCTTTAAGCATTAGCTCCATGAATCTTCAAGCAACTTTTCTAGTGATTAAACACCACAAGCTTTAGGATGATTATTAACTGAGGACCAATGCAGTTAGACGTTCTGTGATAATCACATGAACGCAAGATTCTGTAATTCAGGGAAAAACAGACAAGTGTTTCCAAGCATGTTATTTGTGATGAGGATGATGGCTTCAGAGGAAGAGCCGCTGTTGTGCCTCACCGGATCAACAGATGCCGCTGTCGAGCGAATGATCTCTGTGTCTTATTGGCAGTCAACACAGAAGAGGTCATGTGAATCTGGCTCTATTTCAAAGAGCTGTAAATTTCTTATTCACTGTGTAGCTGCAGAGGAGTGTTTTTTTTCTGCATTAAACAGAACGCTGGTGAGAAGGAAGTGAGCTCTTTATTGTTTCATGCTAGTAGGGTTTGTTTCCATGTTCTCATAAAAGGCTCTTATTTCCACATTTTACGATCACATGAATTTGTAGGTTATTTAAATGCAGTGCAGCTGTAGTCAGTGTGACACTAACTGAGGTGTCAGTACCTCTTGTACTTTGTCTTTGGACTATGTTAAGCTTCATGAGGAAGACTAAACGTTTGTTTAGATAGTGAAGGAGTAAATACATCACTTTTCTTGTACCAAGTACCAGTTTAGCAGCCCTGTTGGGATTTATTATATTTTAGGAAACTATTTTCTGGAATACTAAATTTTAATTGGTCAGTTGTGAAAATTAACCATGATTACTATAGTTAAACCTTGGTAACCACTGGTCATGGTCAATGGTTCTACTACAGCAACCATAGTTAAACCATAGTATTTTTGTTATACAAACTCTGGTTATACAAATAACCACATATATGTACTCAATACACCAAAAATATCATGGTAACTACACTTTTACTATAAGAAAACTATGGTTAATTTTCATAAGGGATGGCCATTAAACTTTATAAGTGACTCGTTCTCCAAACAGATTTCATATTTAGCTGATCTGTATGGTCAATCTGGCTGTGATATGCGATTATTTTCTGTATGTTACTGTAAATTGTTGAGGTGTATTGTTGTATTGCTAAACGTACTTTCCTGTTGCAGAACATGTACAATTTGTCAGTTTCACTTGTACAGGATGAGTTTCAGGTCCTTAAATCATCTTCCTCCTTTTTCTCTAGTCAAGCACTAATTCCTTAAAACACATTTTTCTTAATGGAAAGGCGTTTTAACACATACATGTATTGAGGGAGACAAAGCTACAGGAGGTGTTCCATAATCTGCTGGTTCCATGAAGGGCCTCTGTGAACTCTGTTTGTGACCTCCATTTCATCCTCAGCTCACGGTCTCTTTTGACTCCCCCTCTGTCATTTGTAATTGGTTCTGACAGGTCTCTCTTCTGGAATGTGTGTGAGCACGCTGTCTTCTGGTGTACCACGTCCATGACCTCCATGGGAAGAAGCTAGCACAGCCCAACCAAAGCTTTAACTTCTCCTTTCTCTTTTCTCTGCTCTCCACCTCTCCGTTCTACATCCTCTGGCTGAAATCTCTGTGGAGGCATGCTGTTGAGAGCCCCTCTGACCTCCTGGAGTTCACCCTCACACCTCCCATTAGGAATTTTAGCAGGGCTTTGTGGGTGGGTATGGAGGTGGTCAGAGCTTAGAAAACCAAACAGGAAAGTTTCATTTTTTGTCAACTTGTATTATCATTATTTTCTTTTTAAAAAATGTACTGTGTTTCAATTTTATCAAACAGAAATCTTTCAAATTTCAAATGAAACATAACAGAGACGTTTTAGACATTTAGACATTTTAGTTTTTCCATTTTTCACATTTATCTATTTAGTATTTAATGTTTATAAGAAGCTGTGTCAAGTTAAAAATAGTTTTTAGACATATTGCAAATAAACCCAAATCATGCACTTTCATGAGGCCTGTTGCCGCCATTTTCCTTTTCAGGGGCATTGGGTTTAATCAGTGCAAAGCATCAGTGCAGTTTAATAAAAGGAGCTACGCTTTTTCCGCAAGTGTGGCGCGTCGCTGCGGGTGAATGAGTGGAGCTCTGTGTGTCGCGCTCTCACACTGGGTCAGTGGGTTGAGTCTGTGTGTGGTGCGCTGACAAACAGAATCCTCACCCCTCAGGAGCCTTTTGTGTGGCTCTCCAAAGAGACCAAGTTCACAGAGACACAAAAGCAAAGGCAGGGGTGTAACGGGGGGGTAACGGGCATTCTTAGAGTCTCTGCTCGCTAATGCGTTGTGATTTGAATAGTGAAGGGAGGGAGTGAAATGAAGATGAAAAAAGAAATATTCCTACATCATTTACTCACCCTCATGTCATTCCAAACCTGTATGATTTTTTCTTCTGTGGAACACAAAATATTTTGAAAAATGTCTCAGTGGTTTTCTGTCCATATAATGGAAGTCAATGAGTGCCACTGTTGTTTGGTTACCAACATACTTCGAAATATCTTCTTTTGTGTTCCTTAGAAGAAAGAAAAAGTCACACAGGTTTGGAATGACATGAGGGTGATGCAAGAAGTTTCATTTCTTGGGTGAACTACGCCTTGAATGTCATTTTAGTGTGATTAATTATGGATTGGGGCCATGGATTTGCTTTACATGTAAATTCACGTAAATTACATTGTAATATGAAAATTTATCCTACAACTTGTATCCTATAAACCTCTTGTTTATGTCATTAACTGTATTAAAAAAATAAAACAGTCAGACTCAGCACTATCTTCATCTGTGTTTTCTAGCACACAGACATATCTCTCATTGTGTTTGAGAAGGTATGGGGGGGTAAATCAAATAAACATCCGAGCTTGATTTCTTCATCTCTGCTTTCCAAGAAAGTCCAGGCTGAGAATAAGCCCTGTTTGCCTCATCTCTTCCGGCTGTGAAGATTTAAGTGTCTTTTATTCAATCTGCTCTCATTAGAGATGAGTGATTCACCAGAGATGTTGTCTCTGTAGACAGCACTCAGCTATGCCATCTCCATCCTGAGATATATATGAACCCCACACTGAATCATGGACTCCTCCTGGTTTCTCCTGACGCTTGTGTCTTGTTGTTGCTGCAAACTGTGTTGTGCAGGACTCTGATCATGTGCTGTCATTAATTACAGATGTCAACTTCTGCACTCTCATTAAGTCGTAATCACCAAGTTGTTTTCTTTTATGATGTCATAGAGATTCCATACTGTATTAGTACAGTAATGCTTTCCGTCTAAACACTAACATATTTAACGTCTGATTAATTTAGTGTGAAAACAGATTCCATTCCAACTTTATGTAGATCATTTAATTGTGTGATTCCTGTGTGACGCCAAGTGAAAACAGGACACATGCTGAGCCAGGATTTGTTGCAGCATTGCTTTTCATTTACTTCTTTAGTGGTTTTGAAACTGTAAGTGTAACTACATGTAACTGCTTTTGTAGGAAATTGTGGTTGCCATGATTAACTTCTGAAAAATTATTTTGTATGTATAGGAAACAATGTAATTGTCAAACATGTTGCCAAAGAAAACATATTGCCCAAGAAAATACTGGTTAGAACGTGAGCCAGACTTGGCATCTAAAACCTTTTGCTTTGTCTCCAAACAGCAGATTTGTTGGCCAGCATTGAGTGTCTGCATGTGGCGAGAGGGAGAAGAGCATCATGGGAGGTGGCCAGGTTTGTTCTCACAGGCTTCATTCTCTCAGAATACCCGCCAAGAATGACAGAGCCCCCCCACCCCCCTCCAATACAGCTTCACGGCCAGTACCCTTCAACACAGACCTGTACAATCCAGAGAGAAAAGAGTCTTTTTTTCACAACCCTCACACATATTTGAAAAATGATAACTGTATGAAAACTAGTTTGTTAGTAGTGCTACTTTGACTATACATGGACAAATTCCTAATCCTAATTTTCTGTAAATCTGCTTTGAAACTGTCACATAATGACTTTTGGGCATGTTTTATGGTAATACCAGGATATTTTTGCAGAATCTTGGAGTACCGTGTAAATACTACAGAATATAAATATTTGCTACCAAGGTGCATATCAAAGCATATGATAACATCACTGAACTACGGTGCTGCTTATCTGCTTTTCTAGACATCACGTCCTCTGAAGCGAGTCTTTTCATGAGGTCGGATCTTTTGAAGAACTCTTCTTTAAGAGTCTGAACCCCCCAACCATGGCAAAAGATCAGAGAAAGAGAGAGAATAGAGTGGGCGAGCGAGTGAGGGTCTGGGGTCATAGATCATTAACCGGTCACATTAACTTGTAACAGTGTATGTGACATGCCTAACCCTTAGTGGAGGGCCATTGGCTTCATGCACAATGTGTTAAATGGGCAGCTGGACAATGCCAGGGTCTCACAGAGGGCAAGAGATGAGCCAGAGATGAGAGGGCGGCTTCCTCTTCCTCAGACGTGGGCTTTCACAAGCCATCATCTTCGCAGACCCCTGTGGTGATACTCCCTGCATCACTGCACATCTCTTACCTCCTTATTGTTCAGTTCCACAATTTATCACGTTGTTTCTGGCTAATGAGCTCCATGTTGGTGCACTAGAAATTCAAGACATTAACATTTTTTCAATCCCAGTAAATTGACTTTAATGAAAGCTATTTATTGCTTCACTCACGCGGCACATCCTTCGACATAAAACATGTTAGTTTAATTGGACATATTACGGAAGAAAGTCATTCATTCAGTCTTAATGGAGCGTTCTGATGGAGAATTTGTGCCGCTGGTCACATGGCTTTTATTTTAATGCCTTCATTTTTAACATTTTTTCTCTTAATGACTCTACATAGATAAATGGGGAATCTTGTGTGTTTTTTAAATAATGTATAAAATGTACGATTACACTGCTTGAACACTGAATTTAAAGAGTTGGTTTACCCAGAGAGTAATAAGTTATATACAAGCAGTTATTTTTAATGACCTTATCATTTTGTTTGGAGTTGCAGAGCCTCGGTTTATATTCTGTTTCATATACAGAACATTCTCTACTTCTGTTCCAACGAAAGAGCAATATCAGTGTGAGTAAATAAAACTATTTCTTTTTAAGAAGTAAAACAACACAACATTAGCTATATATCACTGTATGACACTGTTTCACTGTAAATGTGGATTCATACTTGTAGTCAATCATAATATTACACATAATACCATATCATATTGTTGTGTTGTTGAAATGTATTTACAGTGTTACAGTTACAGCAAATTATTGTTGATTTTATATTTAATTCACATGTTTGAAACCATGATAAAATGTTTGTGACTAATCAGCCCCTCTTTTTAATCCTCACATATCCCCCTAATAACACACACACACACACACACACACACACACACACACACACACACACACACTTATCTATCTAAATGGGGACATTACAGAGACATCTAATGTTTTTCTACACATCTAGTTATACACTATAACCTAACCCACACTCTAACCCTAACAGAAAACTTTCTGCATTTTTAACATGTATAGTTTTTATAACATTTTTACAAACGAGGACGTCCCCAAAAGGAGGTTTTGCTCAGATTTGTCAAGTTTTTTTGCCTTTTAGGTATAAATTTGTCCCCAGTATATGGTTAAAAAAACACACACAGTGATTTTTCCTCCTTGTTCTTCCCTAACCAATGCAATAATGTGTGTGTGTGGTGGGTCTTGTTTCTGTTATTGTTAACTAGCCCCCCCATCACATCCAAACCTTCAGTTTGTCCATGTCACTGGGGTTTGGTCAGTTGCTCTGCACCTGTACAGATCCTTCATTAACGGCTGGCACATTTTAAAGGTTGCTGGTTGGTTTGCGATGGCTGCCACATTATCAGTGTGTCACCTCTGATTTCAAGAAGCTTTCCACTGGGGGCTGGTGAAAATAAACCTCGTCTCATCTTTCACATCACTGCTGCACAGAAACGCCCCAATTTATAACTGCTATCTAAAACACAAGTAGCTTCCAATGTGTGTTATTTTCTCCTCACAATTAAAGCAACGTTGTACATTATTAGAACTGGCTAATGCGAAATCCCCATATGAGAATATTGCCTTTAAAAATATAAAAAACAGCTAAAACAACACACACACTTTTGCAATCACGTGCAGTTGTCTGTTGTAAATGAGTGTTTGTATCAGACAGTACACACGTGATCGGTCATGTGCTATGATGGAAAAGGCCATCAGTTGTGTTTCAAAGGAATCGGAGAGGCCGCTGGTTCAGAAAAGACCTGTGGGGTATTCATAGCGACACTCTCATTAATTATTACCATGTTCCTCATACCTAACCTTTACTAAATAAACCATGTGACGTCTTTGCTTGTGCATGTGAAAGTGTGAGTGAGTTTTAGAAGGTCCCTGGTTGTCTACTGTGACAGATTTTGTAAACCATGCCAAACAAATCCATTTACTGATGATTTGGTGTTGACTCTGTTTAAAAAAGCTAGTAAGCTGCTTATGTAGGGAGCATTTTAAGGTGTCATAGCCATGCTCCTGACTCAAAGACCTTTCCAAATGATGTTGTTTTCTGAGAAACCTCCCTTATAAATTCTAAAGTGGAGAATTTATAAAGTCTTTGGAATCAATGAAAATCAAAATCCTAAAGAAATAAGATTTCTAAAATAATTTTAACCAACACCAATGCGATATGATCACCCGTGATGCTGACTTTAAAGGCAATGGTCTCTGTAGGCAGTACAGGGGCAGCTTACAGTCATGCACTGTGGAAGTGACATCAGTTTAACCTTTGACTTGTGACATTACCCTCTGACCATGTCTGTCACTTAACACCTGCTCGTCTGCCCAGGTTCCTTTCATCTTCTCTTCACCTTTTGGTATCTGACATGCTTCTAACTGCTCATATGCAATAAAACAATGCAGATTTGTTGGCCCACACCTGTCAGGTCCACCTGTTTGGAGTCCGGCACTGCTGACCCTCATGAGCTGACCATATTAACTCTTCTGCTCAGCTACTGTTCACCATCAATTCATGACAGCCACACAAAACATCTTGTTTCAGTGTGTGAAATACGGTTCAGCCCGTGATAGGCGGCCATCTGTCAGTGGTGTCAGTAATCACAGTTAGATTACAGGTGCTGTTGGACCTGGACTCAGAACAGAACATGTACAGTGAGTCTGATTGTAGGTGCAGCTGGATGGACAGGAGCAGTTACTGAGCAAAGATTATTACTGACAGAGCAGATCTGTCTCATAATGAAAAGTGGAACATGAGCTAATAATATTATGTTAAAGATCGGTTTTAACATGAGCAGCAAGACAAATTTCTATTTAAAGTCTTTGCCCCAGTTAACTGTGTAGCCTTACAAAAAGATACCAGGGTATTACAACAAAAATGTATGTTAATTTAATATTGAGCTGGACATATTATACTGTATAAAAACTATAGTACTGTAAAAAAAATCATTGGATTGTTTATGGTAATTATGATTTGGAATTCTTTTAAACTGAACCCTGTTAGAATCAAATGAGGTGCTGTTGGATGAGTTAAAATTTCTCATTTTGGGTTTATTTCACATTTAAGATATTTGATTCTGTGAAGTCTCGTCTGAAACTTATCATTTATGTGGCAGTTAATGACTTAAATACGCCTCTTCTGATTTGCATGTTCTTAATATCTAAAAGAACATTTCTTTAAATGCTTTTCTGGTTCTAGTGAAACGTCTTTTAAATTTGTGTCTCTAGAAGATAATTCCTGTCCATTATCTGACATTTTTATTTTTCATTGACTGATCTGAGCCCTTTTTGATTGGTTTCAGAGTATTAAAACATTAAAAATTCCATTAGCATTAATGGTTAGCTTGGTATTAGCATGTTACAGCCCCTTAACCATCACTGAACAACCTGTAAGTAAGAGAAACTGTGCTTTTATGGGGAAGAAGATAGACCTGCATGCTTCAAAATTACTGGCAATGCAAATTATGCTTCACTTTATTGTATTGCATTTTCAGTTTAGTATGTTTGGAATGTAAGCTCTCTTTAACAGGCCGTGATATTTGCACTGGGGTCTCCTGACACAGCTGTAATGGTTTATGCAGCTGTGATTACAGGAGCTGAGAGGGTGCAGTGAATGCAGAGAGCCGTGCTGGGACATCGGGTGGGCCGCTGATAATGAGAAGCAGTCTGGTCACGTGATCCGTACGGGTGGCCCCACGCTGCACCAGAAACAACCAGGCAGGTGTTCCACTGGGAATGACATTGCTATGGAAATGGTGAGATGATCCCTCCAGAGATCTGTCAGTGCATTAGCTTTGTGTCATCACTAATAAACATGTAGGTTTGGGTACTGGCACAACACGATGCCACAATGTTTTGTTGAAGATAATTAGAAGGGTAAATTTTGCCAATGTTTGCGTTCCAGGGTTTCATCAGAAATATTTGTGCTGTGAGTACAAGGTGACACTGACATTTGTGCTAATGTCACTTTGATAGTTGGTAGCTGCAGTCACACCAGAGGTTTATTGAGGTCATGCGTTTTTCTTGTGTTTTCCATGGTTTGGTTTTAGTTGAGGTCACCAACAAGGTTGAGAAGCTCTGCATTCAAAAGTTAGTACATCCAAAAAACAAGCCTGAAAAGATTGTTTGTTTACCCTCATGTTGCTCCAAACCTCTGTGACTTACTAAAAATTATTTTTCATAACAGGGGTTGTCAAAGTCCGTAAATGACAAAATGACATGCTATAGTGATGAGTTGTATGGGCATTTTGAACATTCTGTGATTTATGTTTTGTTTCATTGAAGTTCATATGTTTGGTGTAAAATGATATATGTGAAATGAAATGTGCTTTTTCTGTTTTGGTGAGCCATTGATAATGTAATCCTGGGGACCTGCTGAAAAGATATACAAGACAATTGTTTTTGTTAAAAATGTTAATGCCATTCCAGCTTATTTGACTGAACATTAGTTTATGACCTAAAAGACAGTGTAAAGTTCACGAGAAATCTGACAAATTTTTATATTTGGTTCCCTGATTCTGTTCAACTTTCCAATCTGCCCTGATGTTTGGTTTGCTAAGCCTCACTTTTCATACAAACACTTACACAGCTTTGCTCACTTAGAAATTAAAAAGGACACAGAATTGATTCAAACATTGTAAGTTTTCATGCTGTCCTCTCTGTAATCAGCTGATCTTGGAATCACAGGATGGGACATTGTGGCATTACACATGATCTTATCAAAGACAGCAAGCTTCACATGTGTCCCTCACATCAGATTCTCCATCCTCTCGTCCCTCAGTCACGGGTCTGCGCTGTGGCCCCTGAGCACTGAGAGACACTCCTCGTGAGCTGTCGGTGCAGACGCCGGTCTAATGTTGGTCCTGCCGTACAGCCACCTTCTCTTTGGCCATATAAGGACCCATGTGGTTCTCTTGTTAGCTGTGTTATTCTTAGTCTGTTTTCAGAGTGAAATAATGACATCGGCTGGAGGACTTCCATGAATGGAGCTGATGGAGATGTGGGGAACATTTTCCTGGTTCACGCTCGGATTTCGAGGAACTGCACGGCCAAGGTGGAATAAGCATTGTGTTAATCAGCAGTATTTTTGTCCTGAAGATCTAAGGATAAGCCATTGGTGTTAGTGTGAAAAAGAGGTCATTTAAAATAGTTCACTTAAGCAGGGTAGGCGATTAGTTCCAGAATCATTTTTGTTATGCTGGTTGAAAGTTTATTCACATCCTGATAGCAATCACTAAGTGGTCCAAATAAATATATTTATATATATATTTAGTGGAAGGTGCAGTCTGGCCTTTTATCAATTTTTTTTTTTTTAATTTATCTCTGCCTGTCAGTCATTTTGCACTGACCTGTCTGTGGAGGGCTGGGTTTTTAAAAAGAGCAGGGGTGGTTAAGTATTAGTTTAAGGAAGGTTAACACAGGATAACAACTGTGTGATTTATTCACTGGTTTCCTTTACATGTTTGTCAGATGAAGAGGACACTAGCACAGTCTTAGTGACTGTAAATAAGTAATGGTTTAACATGCATCCTGAACATGTGCCGGCTTCATCTTAACTAGTGGTTTTGAGTAAAATTATCATGTCACATTGTAATCTCTTTAACTCACCGGTCATCAGTCATGTCAGTTTGGACTAAACCACTATCGTGTCCACCTAGAGTTTATGTTAGCTGCAGAAACGCTGCTTGCTCTAGACCAGCATGCATCATGTATAATTGAACAATCCTTTTTCTGCATCTAATTGCATCTGTCTTGTATGCGCGGGTGCACGCTTGCCTCCGCCCCTCCCCCACCAAATGTCATAGCCAGCTGTACTGCTGATATAGCAGGACAAAAATGGTGTGATTGACAGCCTGATGTCGACCCGCCTCGCCATGGTGACACCTCCTGTCGCATTTGAATAATGGGGGTTCGATATGTCGAAATTAACAGTCCTCTGTGTCATTTAACATTTGAGTCTGCAGGAATTCGCTGCGTTGGACAGCCGTCGTTGACTGTGCTGATGCACCAAGCTGGTCTGCTTGCGTGCAGTTACAGGACTGGGAAAAATCGAGTGTGAAATAGTGCTCTTCAAACCCTTCCCCCAACACACACGCAAATGCCCTGGCAGCTGCCTTTATATCAAGGTGTAAAGTCTTTCTAAGGCGAACCGCGCTGGGTAAGGGCGTAGCGGGCTGAAACATTAGCTAGCTCTTACGGCTTACAGCTGTTGATGGTCAGGTGTCTTTACGCACAGCAGAGTATAGCTACACATAACTAGTTCTTCAAAATCGCATGGCTATTTTTTAACGTGACACCTCATCTCACCAGGGAATTGGGCTAATGTCACACGCTCATGGTTTGCTGTGAGGGTAGCTCGGGGCTGTTTGGATGAGATTCTAGCTATGGATGTTTCCGTCCAGCAGACGTGTCAGAAGGAGAGCTGATTTTCATCGTCTCTGGCGCGGCGTGCAAGCAGGGGAGACACGCCGCATGTTTCCTAATCGTGTGGGGAAGCCCATCCCACCCTTCCCCCATACACCTTCTGCAGCAGGTCCCACCCCACTGTGTGTCCAATGACAGCCTGAGTTTGAACTGTAGCCCTTGGATAGCTGAAGCATGATTGAGTGTGTGTGTGTGTGTGTGTGTGTGTGTGTGTGTGTGTGTTTGGTAAGGAGAGGGGGTGTATTAGTGTGTAAAGCTATATACATACACACACACACATACATATATACATATACATACATACATACATATACATATGTATATATACATACATACATATATATGTATATATATATATATATGTATATATATATATGTATATATATATATATATGTATATATATATATATATATATATATGTATACATACATATATATGTATGTATGCATGTATATATGTGTATGGTATGTGTGTGTGTGTATGTATAACAGATTTTGTACTGTGCATAGGCCCTTATATGTATATCTAACTCGCCCTTTCTTTACAAATTCCACCTCCAGACATACAAGACCGAAATGCTTTATTCAGCTTATTACACATTATACCGCTTATTAATATGGCAACTTATTAACAAATAACTTTATATTTTCCTGGGAATGGGGCAAAATATATCCATCACATTTTTAAACTGACATTAGGTGTACAAAATAGTAACACTTTGAAACTTGCACAGCATTTGCTCAGAAAGATGGCTGTTTTATATGCTGTAGAATCACATTAAGAGCGTTACATCAGTGCAGTGTAAAAATGGCCCAGCTGAGGGTCAGAGGTTGTGGGGCTAATGAGCGACCCAGAGCGGTTCAGTGTCAGAACACGCCAGTGTGTGTGTGGCGGGTTTCTCTGTCACGGGTCGTCATCTGTCACATGACATCATATAACTGCGAGCGGCTCATCAGACAGCAGCGTCTCTGTGTGAACAGAGATTTCAGACTTACTTTAGCCTTGACTTCATTTGTTCAATCTGAAGTCTGAGCTATTTTGAAACGGGTGTTTTACAACAGCTAAAAAACAGCCAATCAGATTTCAGCATTGGGACCATAGGCCTAGGGTGTAACTTACAAGCTGACTTGTAAGTCAGCTGTCATGAGCAAATGATTCTTCATGCGACATTTGTAGTAAATTCTGTGTTTTAAACGATAGAATTTTGACACATCAGATTGTCAAGATCTAAAAATATTCAGAGCACATATCAGTGTTAATAATGTGGAGAGTCGCATATATTTATAAATATAAATATTACACATTCTGTTACCATGCATTTTTGAATTGCCCTGGACTCAGAACATTTCCAAATATGGGCAAAAGGCAATGTTGTTGTTTTGGTCGTGGTGATGATAGTAGAGTCTTCCTCTCTGATTGGCTGTCTGAATGTACTCTCGCTCAGATAGACGCAGTCACGCGCTCGTGATTCAGACTCTGCAGTTGACCTGCGTTTCGTTGTGTATGCGTCACACGAGTCTAGAACTCTCTGTTTCTGCGTCACAGGCTCTGCACTGCTGGAGAGAGAACCTGGCTTTCTCTCAGTGACACAGGCAGGTTTTATAATCAGTGGCTTTGCTCTTCTGCAGAGCAGCACACCCCCCTCTGCGCTGGCACAGAAATGACCGGAAGGGCTGTTCTGTGCTGCTGCTGCCCCCATCCCCCCCCACCACAACCACAGAACAGCATCACGCGCTTGTGACGGCGGTGTCGCTTGCGTCGCAGCATCACTGTTACAAAAGACCCTGGGCAACATGATGGTACTTCCTGTGACTCTCCAGTCTCCATCCATCTGTGCTGAGATTTCTGTCTGTGCTGCTCTGTGATGTAGAGCGAATGAACACGCTTTCTCACACACATTAGCGTACACCGGAATGCCTCTTTCTGCGGGGAGCGGCGATGAGCAGTTCTTCACAGTGGAAAGCTCTTACGTTTTCATAACACACCAGAACCCGGGTTCACACACACACAGAGCTTAAGCACGACTTTCACCTGTTAATGAAGGTGATTCACTGCACTGGATTTGTATTTCTCCCCACCAAAGTGAACAGCCATCTGTGGGCACTGCTTGGAACACTGTGTCTCCATCAGGACTTTGTTGTCATTATTGAAATGAATATGTTTGAATACAGTTTCGACAGCTGTTCAATTGATTTGTTAATATTTGGTGGACTTCAGCTTCTATGATCTGATTTTAAATGTAAACTGTACATTTGTACAAATGTTAGTTTGAATTTAATTTTTTGAGATTTTTACGTCAGTAACCACTAACTGTTTGTCTTGCAGTAAAATTTATCTCTGTTATGAGAGGCTACCAAAAAATGAACGTGCTTGCAAAGGTTCCCCTCCAGAGAAGGTCTGAGACCACCAGTGAAAATGCTTTAATTTTACATTTTTCCATGACAAAACTGTATTATCAACCTAACAATTTGATTGAAAATAACTGAAATCAGTGTATTTTCAGTATTATTATATCGTATAGTTAGCGTTTAAGATGGCACTAATTGGATTATTATATCGTATAGTTAGCGTTTAAGATGGCACCACATGGAAATACTTTAATAACTTTGCTTATTTTTTTAATTTCAGGCAGAATTCCACATTTTTCCATGTGGCTTCAGACTTCTGGATAAAATCCATTTTCTGGTTCTGACTTTGAAATATTGAACAGGAAGTCCGTATCAGACCTTCTGCCCTGGCTCGTGACCTCTGTGTATTTACATGGCAGTTGTACTCAGCATGTTCTGGAGGGGGATATTGATTAGGTCTGGAGTGGACGTGTGTGTGTGAGAGAGAGAGAAAGAGAGAGAGGTTGCTTGGTATTAATAGCATACAGGAAGCTGAGAGCCCCCTGTGACTGCGGTTGTAGAGGATGCTGTAGAGGCTCGTTCGGTGGTGTGATGTCAGATGAGGGATGGTCAGTGTGCTGGAGGCTGTGGGGGAGAACAGGAAGTGTAATTCTCTGCAGATATCCCAGCTAACCTTTTTCAGTTGAAAGAATTAGTTTCCCTAACGTTTCCATTAAGTAACAAAAATGTTATTTTGAATGTTCTAGGAGTGTTCAAAATGTCTAGTTTTTTAGACATTGCTATTCAAACATTTTCTTAAATTCTGTAACGCTTTTAAAAGGTTACATTGTAAAAGGCTGATTCTGTGCTCCATTAAAATGGAAACAGGTCTGAACTATTGCAACAGGTACGACAGTATATACTCTGTGACAGTAGACACCCTTGACTCCTAAAACATGACTTTGGTTTGCCATCTGAGGCTACAACTTAGTGAAATGTGGCATTTTTATATTAGCCTAATGGAGAATTCTTTATTTTCATGGTCTCCTTGTTTTATCTCCGTCTTATTAAACACCAGAAAATGAAAAGCTGTCAGCAGCAATAACAGTGTTAATGAAAAGCAAGAAATCAGATCTTTATCCAGTGGCAATGCTCAGTCATTCATGTCGTCCCTGCGGTTCAGACCTGCTCACTTCCTCGTTCTCCTCCAGAGATCTGCTGATCAGCTGTGTGACGTGAGATAGATTGAAATAATGTCACTCTCACCGGTGCTTCATGAGCGAGTCATAAAAACTATTTAAAATCAATTTTATGCCTTTTTCCAAATAGTCTTTGTGTTCCAGTCCATTAACAATATTCCATCAACCTGAAATAATGGTGAACTGTATTTACAGCTCATGCTCCCAAGTTATGTTTGTGAACCGTTTTCCATCCATTAACAAGAATACAGGGCACGCACGCACACATAGAAATGTGTCTTTGTGTGTGTGTGTGTGTGTGTGTGTGTGTGTGTATATATATGTATATATATATATGTGTATATATATATATATATATATATGTGTATATATGTGTGTATTATAATATAAAATAATATTATAATATATTTTTGTTTGTCTTTTTCATATTTGAACATTAATTTTTGTGCAGTGCCCCTGCAGACTTACACTATAAGAACTTTATTTAGGCATGAATCATTTTTCTTTTCTTTGAATGCATGCTGGTAACTTTGTAAATGTTGTTAAGCAGATAAACCTGATGTTACTACTGTGATCACTCACTGCTGTCTGTCATTCAGCTCAGCAGCTGTTTTCATCCAGAAGACGTTGAGCTCATCTCAGCTGCTGACTGACTTAATGCCACAAATATCCCAGAATGCACCTTGTTCAGCAGCTGGTGGCTGCGCTGATGTCATGGCACATGTATGCTTTGAAGCCTCACTGAATGCCAGCTAAAGCCAAGCAGCGTGCTGTGGTTAGTGCGTCCACAGACAGGCAATCCCAACCCCTCCAATGTTTTTGTCTGTGGGCTTTATGGCTTTTTCTTCTCCTCCAATTACACAGTTTGAAAGAGGCCGTGCATCAGGCTGTAGGGCTGCTTTGTTCTTCCTCTGTGGACAGTGGAGATAGAGGCATGTGTTCACTGGTTGTTACAGATCAGACAGTGTGTCTGTGATGGTAATAGCAGCTGAGGCTTGAGTTTGTGTTTTTGTGATCTTCTCTTTCCAAGAACTCCTTTAAAAGGATTTTCTGGGTTATTTTCAACTTCGATTGCAATAATTTTGGGCTCTCACTTAATCACTCATTGGAAAAAGTAGGTTGTAAAAATACTGGAAAAATCACTCTGTTTTAAAAACATTTGAACTACTGCTGAAAAAAAGTAGTTTAGTTTGTAGGGGTGCCTCTGTTAGTTACTCTACAACTCTGTTAATGGGCATTTTTGCTTATAAAGGTTAAGGTGTATCGTTTTTTGTAAACATGTTTAGTCTGCTTAAATGTGATTCATGTAGCAATATTCACATTTTTATGAGTCACGCCAGGTAGAAATATTCCCTTAAAGTTACCATGACACATTCTCACTCTTTACTGTGTAAGTATACAGGGCTGGTCTGTTTTTTAAAAGCTTTGATTTTTCAGACAGAGACGTCAATGGAGGAACAGTTGTGAGGGTTGTACAGATGAGCTAAATTGAGATGTTTCTCTTTGCTATTGCTCTTTGACTGTTTTGCAGCCCGATTTAGATGCAATATTCCAGGATAATGCACTTAAACTGCTCTTCCTCTGAGCTGCATGTCATTTGTATGTTAATGTCCCCGGGGGGCTGACAAAGCATCATATTGCTCTTGTCAGTGAACTGTACTGCTGCAGGAAGCAGATATTGATTGTGTTTCATGCTATATTAAAAGCAAGCATGTCCCGGACACATCTAATGTAACCTGTACTTCCTGCTGCTGGTTTATTTATTTGATTCCCATAATGCACCTCTTCCTGTCTGTCGAATGGTATTAATGTGTCATTGTGACATGGAAAGTAACCTCATTCGGTGCTTGACAGCTCAAGCCATTATGCTCTTTACCATTGAGGCATGACATTGTCTTCAGTTTTGATAAATGATTTATATTGTTTGTGTGGTTGGGAATAAAAGCCTCTTGTATGTATTAGCTGTAAGGGACTGGAGAAACAGGCTCATATGATGAGAAGGTCAATTACCTGCAGCAGTGTTGTGGCTGAGTGGTGTGTTACGGCTGATTTCAAACCTCTGTAATAAACTGATGCATTATTCTCAATATACCGGGTCTGTTTTAAGTTATGAATCAAGTCATCATAGCTTTAAATAACACTATAAAAATAGAAGTTTCTGTTACAATGAAGCTCGGTAATTATGTAGTGACCAAAAGTATTCAATCGAAACAGTCTTACATTTTAGCTTTCTCAAAGTAGCCTGCGTCTTGCATCAGAATTGACCTTAACAGCTAAATAATAAAACGCCTCAACCTTTCTGGAACTGTAATAATAATACTGCTAACAAAACAATTGCACTTGCTGTTAAATGAAAGTGGTCTGTTTATAGAGCAGTGTTTCACACAACACTTTTGGGAAAGTGTTGGGAAGGCCTTTCAGAGTTCTGGATGTGACATGTAATTCCAGGCAGGGAATAGAAGGAAAGGATTTGTTCTTTGCGGGCAGCTTTTCTTTCATCCACCAGATCCTGACAAGCTATTTGTCTTATGTGGAAAACGTTGCATTGCTTTTACGGTAAATGCTGGACAGATTTAACTGCTGGATATTTTTGGCCTGTGTGTTTTTCAAAAGCGTTATGACCATTGGCCTGTTGGTATTTGATGCCAATGTCATGACATCTTTTTTAGGCATTTTTTCCTGTTGGAATGGAACAGACGAGTGTCTCTCGACTTCCTGTTTGTGCGGACGAGTGGTGGGCCAAACACGGAGATCAGGAAGAAGGAAATGAACCTCCTCAGGGACGGTACTGTTTTGTAGTTTTACTTTTTAACCTGTTTCACCTACTTGCGTAACGTAACCATACAGAGAACCAGACAGACACCAGCTGCACAAGTAAACAAGTCAGTTATTCATACATTCCTCAAAACTGAGTTTCATTACTCTGTCAACAATTCTCGACTGTGTTTTCAGTGAAATATTAATTGTTAAGTAAATCCTCAGTTTTACTGTAATTGCTTACAATGCATGTTTATGTGTTCTCAGTAGGATAGGATATTTTACTATGTCAGAAACGTATTTTATATGTATTTTACAAGGCAAAGGTTTGACACAACCTTTACTGTGAGTGTCCAGTGTAAAATATCTCCAACAGCAATATGATTAAAAACACCAACGTTCTGTCAGACCTTTGCATCCCTCAGTCACCATTCACTTTTATTAAAATTAGTGTCTATAATTTCTTCTCTTGTCCTCTACAGAAGAAAGTAAGTTAAACAGCTTTTGAGTGACATAAGGGCAAGTACATAACAGAATTGTGGTGAGTGAACTGTCCCACATTACTGTAGGCCATGTGTCTATAAGACATGTTAAAGATATCAGTTTCTCGTCTATCCTGCCAACTCTGCCCCCCTCGAACCCGCCCCTCCCGCAGCAGAGGTTTGAAAGTTGATCGCCACGCCCAGTGCGGAGCCGAAGCAAAGAAAAACGAGCAGGCTGCTATATTTAGTCCTGCTGGCAGGTGGACAGAAGCAGAGCACATCTATATATAGAGCTGAGGACAGAGAGGGAGTGTGGCGGTAGTGAGTGAGTGGCGGCTCGTGAGCCCGCCCTCGGGCTGCAGCCTTTCCTGTGTTTCAGTCTCTGTTGAACATCTTGTGTTCTGGTGTCTGTCACTGCGTTTGGCACTGAAGGCTGGTGGGAGACAAACCGGCCAGACTGCACGTGAATTATTGAACAGATGGGGAGTTTCTGAGAGGAAAATGTCATGGCCTCATATCACATTTCCCCTCACTCATAATAAACCTCGTCTTCACGTGTGTTTCAAAGGGCTCCTGCTCTGGCACTCACTCCACTGTATCATTTATTCATACTTTCCATTACAACAAAGGATTGTGGGATACGGCTGGACAAATCCTAATTTCTGAGTAATTGTATGTAAAAAGGTGATGATTTTTTTGATGGCAAAATAATTTCTTCTATCCCAGTTTAATATGCAGAGACAGCGATATAAATGTTTATAAGTTAATTTCACTAAAAGGTGTATACATGCTCTGTGGAGCTTTTGAAAAATGGGCTTTTTTGTCTAAGCAATTATGTTTCTGTTTGCTGCTGCTAGTGGCACAGAATTAACACACTTAACCTTTGTACACAAATACAGTCTTAGTGTGAAGAGTAACTAAAAACAGCATTGCTACAAACTGAGCAACATTTTTCACTAGTTTGACAGTAGCTCAGTGTGGCTGTACCAGTAATTATCCAGTGAGTCTGCTGCTTTTCGTCATGTTCTCTTGTGTGTATAACTCATGTTTCAATTTAGCAAATCAGTTCATTTGGATGCTTCAGAAAAACGATTCATTGATTCATGTAAATCTATGCATTGCCTTGAGAACTATTTGTATACATTTGTGGGGAGATTATGTGTTTTGGAAAATATGATAACTTCATTTTTTTCTTAAACTCTCATATTTTTGCTGTTTCCCATATTTTCAAATTCTGCAGAACTGTGTGGCCTTTATAACCCAACTAACAGCTTTAGATTCCCAGGCAAGACCATTCCAGACATCCAGTTTTTTAGACATGGCATTAACATTATTGCTTGGTTATAAGAGCATTATTGAAACTTTTTAATTCTGTAATTATAATTGTAATTAAAAACTGTAATTAAAAATGTTCCACCAACAATAATGTTTTTGATCTGGTCTATGTAACACTAAAAAAGTGCTACTAACAGAGAAGAACCTTTGACAACGTTAGCCAACGTTCTGAGAATGTTCCCTGTTAGCTGGGAACATATTCAGAAAATGAAATGCTCTTGTGTAAGATTGGCAGGAAGGATTCCTTTCTGTAGGAGCACTGGGAATTCTTAAACTGTGGACCTTTCTGAACTGAGATTAAGATTAACAAAGATTTTTCTAGGGATTAATAAAGCACAATTGCTTTAATATCATGTCGCCACACACAGATTATCACACCATGCCAAGCAGAACACGTACGATGTGTCAGGGACTGATGGCCGGTTGTAAAGAAGAATGTCTGCCTTCTGCTTGTATAATCTCAGCTTTAAGAGAGGTGTCAAGAGTCAAAATGCTTCAGTCACATCCATTGAATGTGGCCGCTGGGATACAATCCGCAGATGTGGAGAAGAACAGCCCTGGTTGTGCTGGTGATAAGATGGCTGCCGCTCCAGTGGTTACAGTGAAGGGTTTGTCCACATGCAGACATGTGCAGGCACTAGATAACAACAGCTCTGTCCAAGTCAACCTATCCAATTCTCTGCTCTGAATACCTGCTGGGCAGAATAGAGATGAAGGACGCGGAGGCTGCAGTCACACAAGGAAAGCATTACAATTTCATATGGTGTTCAAAATGAAGTCTGGACCTCTGCCAATCAGAAAGATGAGATTCTCTGCATTTTTAATAACAGAATTATGGAAGCACAGATAAAGTAATTCTTTCTCATTATTAGAAAGAATTATTATAGATAATTATGATTTATAAATAATAATGTAATATATATTTTATGTTGTGAATAGTCAAATATGATGGCCAGTATTACTAAATTATATTTTTTCATGTATGTAAACATAAATATAAAGAGCATTTACACTTAAACTCTATAGCGCAATATGATGCAGCTATGAAACCTGTAAGTAGATCTTTTCTCTCTTTGCTCAGAGATATTTAGGCCTGTTCTCTGTTCCAGGCTGAACTCTCTGTTCCTTTTTGTTTCTGATTTGCTTTAAATGCATCTGTGTGGTCAAGAAACATTTCATGTGGGGCATGTAAGTAGCCGCCCTCTTCAAGAGACATGTCAGCATGAGTATTTACAGACCAACACTTGACATGCATGTCTCAGTAATTACCCACAGAATGCATTTAGCATGCACACATACATGCATAAAACACATGCTACAGAGCGTATATAGAAGTATACATGCACACAGATGCATATCAAACTCTCTAATAATGTTCCTGCAAGCTGTCTGTCCCTCTATATCTCTGGTAAACTCCTGGCTCTCTTTCTCATGATTATTATGGGATTGCTGGTGCTCTAATGTTAAAGCGGCACATATGTAAAGTAACCTGCAATTTTATGTTTCAAACAGAGACTGTGACAGAGGGGCAAAAGTTACGGATTGAAGCTTTAAGTACACAAAACTAGACAGCAACTAATAACAATTGTATGCGACTGTGCTGTGTGTTTTATGCTTATTGAAGTATTTAATTATAAATTTAGCAACAAGCTAATGCCACTTGAAAAATCCATTGTTAGTTTTCCATGCACTTTGAGTTATGTGGAGTGTTTTAAATCATTTGTCAAAAATAGTATAAAACCTCATAATCTTTATTTTATTTTAGATGTCTAAGCTGACGTACTCAAAACCCTTCTAAAACCTGCAAGCCAGACCAAGACCAGCAAACCAGTTTAGGCTGGTTTAAGCTGTTTCTCAGTAAAGATCTTTCTGTTAGAAGGCAGTAGACGGGTACCTGGCTGTTTTTGCTCACTTTCTCTCTAAATCTGATCCCGTTTATATAGTGACCCGACCAGTGGGCTGCAAAGTAAAATGACAGGTCTCTCATTTTCTCATCCCAGCACTGTGGCAATTTAAAAGGCAACACGATGCTTTACCAGTGTAAGAATAGGAAAACCTGTTCCAATCAGTCCCTCAGTAATGACTGAGAAAAGCCCATGCTGAGGCCGTTTCTGCTGGATTGAATTGTGGGTGAGGGGTTGTTATCTGATCTGCCACTGCTGTCAGCTTTCTGCTCAGATTGCCTCAATTAGCTGATCGAGCCGCTGCCTCGACAAATGGCTTTGGTGGGGTTGCCATAGACACGATGCCATGCCTCATCCTCACCTCGCGCTCTGATCTCTGATGAAGAGGCCCTGTGTGTAGTGTGCAGCGTTTGTGATGGAGTGTGTACAAAATTGTAGGGATTCCTAGACATTTTTATTATGATTTTGCCCAAAAAAAAGGTTGTTTCTTCTTTTGTGTTCCGCAGGGGAAAAGGTTACACATGTTTGGAACAAGGGTGAGTGAATAATAACAGAATTTTTTATTTTAACTTTCATTAAACAAGTGCTTTAAAGACGAGATTAAAGATAAAATGAAACATTCTGACATTTCTGAGTGAAACTCAGGAAACAGGATGAATTGTAAAAAAAGTTATTTTCCCATCCACGTGGCCTTGATTGTGTCAGCAGTTTTTAATTAAGAAAATGAACACTTTTATAATCATTCATTTTAATGGCCTGGATGTACAACATGACGAAGCCCTTACATGCACACAATGTGTGCTCCATATGTCCACATGTTTGTTTGGGTGTTGGTTTTTGCTGTTCAGCCTTCACAGGTTGTTGTGTAAAGTTTGGCTCTTGATTGAGGGCCAGGAGTGCCCCGTCAGCTCTGTGAGGTGTGAGGACGGATCAGCGTGTCCAGACAGCAGCTGTGATTCACCTGCTTCTCTCAGACACGACTGAGTGACTTCACACCCCGCTGCACAGATTCACTTCAGAACTCCAGACACACCCTGCGATGACATCCCCGTCAGCAAACAGCAGATCATTGAGCAAAGGTAACATGCTACAAACATGATAACTGTTCTTACAGATCCAACAAGCAGCAGCACCACAATGTTAGGTATGGTGAAAGGTATGTGTAACAGTGTTCTAAAAATAAAAAAACTAGAAAAACATAAAAATAATAATAATTGTGCAAAACATTATACAAAATCATTTTAATAATCAATATTGATTATACTTGGTTGATAGAAGACTAGTTAACCATTGTGGCCCATTTCTAGTCACTGTTAGAGCAAGTACAAAAGCTAATTATTACTCTTTCCACAAGATTCCTTGAAACGTCCCTTTTCTAGGAATTTTCTGTTGATTGCATCAGTTAAGATAGAAACGGTTTCTGTGAATCTATAATGAAGTGTGACATGAGAAACCATGAGATCTGTGCAGGAACTGATGAAATTGCTCCTTTTCACAGAAAGCCACAAGGCCCAGCCCAGATGAGTGTGATTAATTCATGATCTCACCTCCAGCTGGTCTCACACTGGGCCAATCGGCTGTGAATTCTTCTCAGTGCCTGAAGAACGTGGACCTGATGTAAAAGACCCCACTTCCAGCATGACACTGGAGAAAGCAGCGGCGAGGATGTGGATCTCCTGACAGCCTCTGCAATGTAAGAACAACAGTGGAAGATAATGTGTAATAAAGACATGTAGCAGACCAGCTTCCCTGCTTAATTAGCTGCTTTATTTTCTCTTAAATATTCCCTGCCTGCAGATAAATGCGTTTCGGTACTGCAGATAATTGCAGTTTGGTGTGTGGGGGTAATTCTCACCTGTGTAGTTTAGTTCAGGAAAACCCCACGTTTTTGTGTCTTCCAAGACCTTTCTGTCATTATGAAACCCCTGTTAGAAACACTAATGTGATTGTGTAAATATCTGGCCTTCCTAAATGTGGTTTTATGAGATTATTTCTGTTATTTCTGTACAGTTATGTTATTATTAGTAGTGTTGGCTGAGACATCACTTGCTCACTCTTAAGATTTAAAAGCAAATAAACTTTGGCACATAACCATTTGTGCTACATGAATGTTCACTAAGCTGCCTGATTGTTAAGGACATGTTGGCTAGTTCTTTACTATATGAACAATGAAGCAGGTTAGGAAAATCTCTTAGACTTCTGTTGAAAGAGGAACCCAAGACATCTAGAGGCCAAAGAGATTTGAGGGGATGAAAGCAGCAAATTGAATCACTGTGACACAGTCACAGTGAAGTTTTGCACAGACAAGCACATTTACCTTTTCTTAAGAAGGAAAAACTAGTTTGATTTTAGCTCCTAACTAATAACTCATAACTTTAGAACAGAACAAGGGAGAACTAGCTGTCAGAATGTTCCAGACAGCAAGACCCTAATAAAATTATACTATTAAATTAAATTAAAAGGGAACAAATGACAATGTGATTATTAATCTTTAACAAGGACACTTGTTAAGACTTCTCTGAAGTGTAATTCATTTATTTCTCTTTCTCGCTTTGTTTTTCTCTCTCTGTCGTTCGATTAAGTCTTTAAATCAGAACAGAGACAGATCTTAATCTCTGTGTTGGTTCTTAGTGTTCTGCGCGTATGGCTGACAGCAGAGTTTGAGAAGACAGAAATGTTCTGAGTACATTGGAACATCTTGCCCCATCAGAGTGAGCTGTTTTATTATCTTGTTCTTTCTCTATGTGCCTGCAGAAGTGCCGCACCTCACCGCAGAGGTATTTGATGTGATCATCGTGGTCGGTTTACCCAGAACAGACAGAAAATCACAAACGTTTCCTTCTCCCGCGGTGATTGTGACAAATGCGTGCGGTGAGATGACTTTTAAGATCATGTTCTAGACCTTGTGAGCGGCTTTGCTGTTTACTGCCTACGTGGGCAGCTGTCTTAAAGTGCAGCATTCTGGAAACTCGGAAGTGATTGATTTGGAATGCGCTACACAAATAGCGCTCCGCACAAGAGGCTCGAATCACGATTGATTTCAGTCGTATTTGATGCTAGCATTTGCTAAACATTTGCACCATACCGTAATACATATACAGATAGAATAGCACACCCAAATATAGGGTAAAATAATTCATTTGTACACAGAACTGATTAATCAATACTTTTATTTAATTAAACTTTGATTTGTAATCAACATTTTTACCACTTCGTCCACCTTATTGGCCAATGTGTTTTTGGATAGGCCGTGTATGAGGCTTTAACTTTACAGCTGTGTACTGCTCACTTGGTTTAATGTCCCTCTACCTAAAGACACCCATTTAAAATAGTGGATTTCCATAGCGAAACGTTTTACTAAACGGAGCACAATATCTCATGAATCATGTCATGTGTGAAATGAATTATCAATATCACTGATTCTGTGCTCATTAATCTCACTCACAAACATTTAATAAAAACCATGTGACATCCCAAAACTTCTGCACCTCACACTGAGATGAAGCATTCCTCATCTCTCATTTCACACCTCCTCCATGGATGTTAAATGGCTAATATAGACTTTAACTCTATGCTTCATTTGTTGAAGTCATGAAGCAAATAAAAGGTTTTGTGCACCAAAACTCCTGATACTCACATCAGTTTTTCCACCTTGCACTTGGTTTTAAAGTTAGGCTAAAGGAATACTTCACAACAGCAATTCACCATCATGTTGCTGCAGATGTGTTTTATATTAAAACCTCTGTTTGTGTTTTGCAGAAGAAAGAAAATAATCTGAGATTGGAATGACATGAGGGTGAGTAAATGATGACCTGATTTGTATCCTCTTTGGATACACTGTTTCCTGAATTATGCCGGACTCACAGCTGCAGCTTCTTCCTGTAGCAATTGCGCATTTTAGCAGCATTATCTGAAAAATTGTTGTTGCGGCATTTCAATAGAAAATTTCCTGTAACCAGAATTACAAACGACTCGACCTTTTCACAATGACATGACTCTGCTAACAGCCTAGCAAAAGTTCATCCTTTTTATTAATAAAACACACATTGTGTGACCCTTCCTGAGAATCACCTGTACTGCTGAGCGGCACGCGGGTTCCTCCTGCATTTGCTGACTCCAGCACCTCTGATCCTCTGGAAGGAGGCGCTGGACTGCTTTATTATGCATTGAGCAGTCGGGCTGATCTGCTGTGGCAGCATTTTGACAAGCATCACGGCTGCTGAGCTGAAGTGTTGGGATTTGAGGAGCGTTCATCTGGCTGCCAGTGGACATGGAATTTAATGGGAACTGAGCATGACAGCGGCCATCCGGCAGGTGAAAATAACGTTGAGGTCCCGGAGGAGCAAAAGCAGAAGGGCAGCTATATTCTAAAACCACACTCCTTTTTTAATTAACCTGTGATGTTGGCAAAAACTCTGTACTTGCATGTTACAGTACCCAGAGACTCAAAAATGTGTCAATTTTTTTTTTTTTTTTTTTGTCAATCAGTTCTTTCTGAGAATAAAATAAAGACAAAGTCAGATTTTGTTGTTAGTAGTTGTGATTAGCCGTTTTTTTAACAGTCAATGCTGGTGATGATATTTGGAGAGCAGTGTGTCTCATGTAACCATAATGTTATGAAAATTGATCTTTAACATTTGACAAGACTGATTTCAGAAGAGATATCTCTGCTAATCAGTCAACAGGACACGATGATGCCAGTAATTTCAAAAAGGCCCAAACAGATTCACCAGCCTGCCTGAAACAGTGCTGTCACAGTTTGGGATCCCCCTATAATGCCCATGGTGGTATAACAGTATTTTTAAACACCAAGTTTTGTTTTTAAGGTTCTCTTATGTCTAGTCTGGGTGATTGAATCATTTTCAGTGTGTTAATGTGTATATGGTTAGAGAAAGCTGTAGAAAACCCCATGAGATCTACAGACACCTGAGCTCTCATCAGTTCCAGTGTCACATACACGCAGTTTCCAGGAAACTGTGTCAGGTAACTGCAGGTAGTCATAAGGGCCTTGTTGTGTTACCAGTCCGTATGAATTGGCGTGTGATCTCTTTCATCTAACAATACCTGCACTGCTTCAGCCTCTCACATGCAGCCTGCCATCTGTGCACCATCATGCATGAAAAACTGCTGACCCAAACATCAGAACATGTTATGGGGCACATACTCAAAACAACATGCTATAAACCAGCCTATAGAAGTCAACGACCCATGCCAGACTTGTGCAGTTGCTGGGTGGGTCATGTTGTGTTTTTTATCTCACTTTCATCTGTCATACGCTCCTGGAAAGCTTTAACTTTATTTCAGTTTGCCAGATACTGTTGAGTTTCTTCAACAGTGTTTGTGTGTCTATAACCCTACATGTCCACTAGCATATATAATTAAATGTATAATTTTTACTTTTTTTATTTTTTCATTATATAAAGAATTCATATCATGTAATTTGAACATATTTCTGTTAATGCAATCACCGTCAGCCAAACTGAATGCATTAAGAATGTGATTGAGCACTGAATTCGCCAGAAACGCATCACTGGTTTTTAAAATGTATTCGTAATGCTCATGATTTCTGTTTTCATTTGCATAATGTTCTGCGCTCTCAGTCCCATGATCCTCTGCGAGAACCCGCCACTCCACAGAATGTATTGAAAACAACTCGTTCACTCCGTGCCAGTGGACACGTACGGTTACATACCGTTGTGCAGTTCCCATAATTCCTGCTCTCTCCCAAACCACCGAGACCTGTTTTTAGGCGCATGTGGTGCTTTGGAGACTTTTTGTAGCCATGCATCCTTATGTGTTGCACCCACTTAGCTGACATGCATTATTCATTGCTGGCATGCTTTGATCTTAAAGCATTGCAGATGGTAAAGGGTCATAATGTGGCAACAAACTTGCATGCGTTTCAGCCTGCGCTTTTATTCGGTCTCGTGAGCTGAGGATGTGTAAAGTGGCTGCTGTGTTGCCCGGCAGAGCTGATGCTTCAGTTATCCCTGATTAGTGGTGTGTTGTGGGATCTGCTGTGGGATAATACTGTCTGTCAGACAGATCGGGCACTGGGTGCACAGTCAGTCTTTTAGGGGAAATGGATCGGTTGTTCCATGCCTGCGGTTCAGTGGCAGGTTTATCTTTACAGTGATTATGTCATTTGAATAAAAAAAGCTGATTATAGATCAGTAATTTGCCTGTGCTCTTGTTGTGTTATAGGGTTTAATCTGAATGATTGGATGTAGTTCACAAAGAACACAGTTTATGATTCTGGTTTTTCTGAGAAACTGGGTTTTATGGTCTTATGGGTGGTTGCTAGGGGTCTCTTATATGGTCTCTAAGTTGTTCTAAATGTTTTTTAATGTGCTGCTATGTGGTTGTTAAGGTGTTCTGTGTGGTTGCTAGGGTGTTTTGAGGAGTTGCTAGGTGGCTGCTTCTTTGCCCAGTCAAATGGTTTACATTAGTAATAGTGAAAAATACACTGTGTCTGTGGACTATACAAACATATAATGCATGTATGATCACAATAGCTCTTAGTAGCACAATAGCATGTATGATCACATATAGCTAATGTTTCGGTCAAATACCACCATGGGATTACATAACTGCTTCATAAAACAATAATGTGATCCATTTTCATGTAATATCAAATTTTTAAAAGATTAAAGCAACACAGTCATGTAATATTACAGAATGACCTGATGCTAACCCCACTGGTTTGTGCTTGCAAAATAAATCAACAGAACCGTTTATTGTCTGTAGAACCTGCGGTCGTTACAGTAAAATATACAAAGGGATCATAAAAAATTGATACCGAACAAAATAAAAAAACATTTTATGCAGCAAATCAGTGTGTGCACAGAGCACCAAGCTCGTAGCATTGTGCACAAGATCTGCGGCAGGTGGAATGTTTGAGAAGAACCTGCCAAATGGTGCTGGAATGAGAGCTGTGGACTGAGATCTGGATGATGGCTGGCGGTATCTCACTCCTCATCTTTCTCTGCTCTGTTCCTGGCCAGAAAATCGTTCTTCAGAAGAGCCTGAAGGTTTCTGTATGCTGTGAGCTCACTAACAGTATGTAGAGTTGTTGCACAGAAAGGTCAGGATATGGAGAATATGTACCGAGACCGCAGGCGTCACAATTCACTCTGTGACATTGCATTCATTTGGCAGGAGAAAAAGGGCACAAAATGAGAGGCGTCAATTAATTTCACACACTTGGGGCTCTTAAAGAGAGCTGTATGCTTTTGGGTTTCCAGCCAATGAATCTTTGGGAAATGGGCAAGATTTGTGTATTGGTGCCAAAGCAGGTGGTAGCTGTGACCATCCATATATATTTCATGCTGGAATGCCCACGCAGCATGACTGTGTGCGTGCATACATGGGGGGTGGGGGGGGCCTGGTATATGTAGCTAATTGTGTGTTGGGGGAGGGGCCAATGGTAATGAGTTTCACTGATGAGATCTCGACATCATAAAGGAGCAGCTCTCATGCATGCAGTGTCTGCTACTGTGAATGCAGCTGTTCAAATAAATAATTATATATACGTATTTAGGTGTGTGTGTGTGTGTGTGTGTATATAGATGTATATTATACTAATACATGTACATAGTAGACATAAATAGAACTTTTTCCCATATTTAAATGTATTTAACTTTTTCTTTCTTTACAAAGTTGCCTTTTTCCATGAAATATCACTTCATTTTGAAAATCACTTTTATCACTGATATCTCAGCATTAATCAAATTAACAAACAGTTGAACACAAGAAATAACTAATAAAAATGATGAATACAATTTTAAATAGGAATGAGAACAGAGGAAACGGGGAACTTGTGTGTGGTTTTGAATGTCAGGTTACATTTATTTTTTTAGTGTGTCTTGTGATGTTTTGACATTTGGCATGTAGCTGCTTCACACTTGCTCATTTGAGTTATTAGTTCTTTTGGTTTCGTTGTCATTGTGCATTCATTCATTCATTCATTTTTTCATTCATCTGTTAACAGGTCACACTAATTCCAGTAATATTAGAAAACAAAGCCATTTCATCAAACCATTCTCAGATTAACATGAGCGCGGTCATTCCTTATGCCAGAGGAGGAACGCCTGCATTAGCGCAGGTTTTTGCGCAGGAAATTGAGGTTATCAGAAACTGGGTCACTGGCAGGAGGCCGAATACCAGTGCAGTTCTGCAGAGTCTTCGACTGCAAGACGACACACAATGATAATTAGTTTGTGAACAAGAGACAAGCATGTTTCGTCTGCTCCGGTCTGAGCTCTGACATTGTCGCAGGAAGGGTTAATATTGTAAGCAATACCCATTTGCTTGAGTGCTATTTTGGGTGGAACTCTAGAGAGGACAAGAGCGCATTTAATCCTGCGGTGTTGCTATTACCTCAGAGGTAACTGTAGTTCAGACGCTTCGAATGGCTTAGGAGAGTGACATGCTAAGATAAATTAGAGGTTTTGATTGTAGCTATAACTGTGTTCAGTTTTGTGACAGTTGCATCATAAATGCATCGCAATTCCAGCGTAACTGCATCGAAATATTGTTTGGGACTACAATCATGACCGGTAGCTTTATACACAGAAAGTGGAAGGTTTGGACACTGTAGGATGGTGGACAATTATGTCACAGCTGGATTTTAAGCCATTTACCGTACACAAAATTAGGAAGTAGTTTACTGTCTAAATATTGCCGCAGACTCGGCACACTGCAAATATTTGTCTTGCAAGAAAAAACAGAGTAGTTTCATCAAAGTTGCTTCAAAAACTCCAAAGTGTGTCAAAATAATGTTGTTTTGAACTGTGACAAATGTTGAGATGGAATGCAGTCGTGATGTAACCCTTTCAGTGCACTGTACATAAAAACTTAGTAACAGTGAGCGACTGGTGTAATATTACCACAAACACACCACAGAAATTTGTTTTGCAAGGGGCAATAAAGAACATAACAAGAGCAAATTATTTTAATATTGCCGTATTTCACCACCCTCACTGTCTGTGGCGCCGCCTGTGACATCAGAGGGTTTGAGGGAGTCAGAAATGTTACAGATATTTACAGATCTGACAAGTCCAGCCACCCAAACAACCATCCACTTCTATTCATCCTCTAAACACTGATAAAAACCTCGTCTGACCACAGACGCAGTGGAATGTGCTTCATAGTGTTTCACAAAGGCAGACAGCTCTCACATAGCTGCTAATCCCCCCAAATGCATACGTCTGGGGCGCTGAGTTCACGAGAGAGAAAGTGTTGAATTGAAACAGAATTACAGTACCTGAGCTGACGTCGACACTGTAACCTTCCTGCCCAAGTTCCTTCTACACTGGGCCTGTAGCCAAAGCTGGATGAATTCAGGATGAGCTAAAACTTGCCGTCTGTTTCCAAATCTGCACAGACAAGTCCTTCCCTACCACCACATGTTTTTCATTACACTGTGTTTTCGGTGTGTTGCCAAGAAGTGAGTCAGAGTGAGGGATAAGCAGCACACGGGGTTTAATGTCTGGGTCAGGACTGAAATCTTCTATGAAAGCCTCTGTCGCAAATATCTACAACCTGTTTGTGCCAACGGTTTGCAAGCAAAACACTTGCGGCCTGCCGTCTCCACACAGCAAATCTCGATGTGTGGTTTAGGGCTGTCTAAGATTCTGTCTGGCCTTCCTGTTCTACATTCATTGTACCTCATCGCTGTTGTTTCTTTCCTGCCCGCCTGCAGAGCATGAGCGTGTCATGAGGAGCAGACGCAGTCCCAAAACCACAAGACGCTGTCTCACTTCTGCACCCAGTCATAGAGCTGTGAGGAGAGAGCAGCTGGGTGTCTGTGTGTCAGAGGGTGGACAGCTCACCTCCTGCACTCACAGTGCTCCCCACATTACAACAGACAGAACCTCCAGCTGGCTGAGGTCTGCCACCTGCACATACCTTCCTGCTAGTGTAACTGCCTGAAGGCCCGAACTTCAGACTTTGTATTTTCTAATCAAGGTTGTGTCTATATATTTAGTGTGTGTATATAGAAAATATATATAGTTAGTATCATCTTAGAGATGTTGCCACAGTTCTTATAGATTTAGGCTGTTTAGTTTTTATGTTACTTCATGAAATCCCAGACTGACTCAGTGAGATCAGATGGTGAGATCAGATTTCTGTGTAGTCCAAACCATCTGTTGTACGACTCCTTATTCATACAAAACTCTCACTTGATTATTAGTTTGTGGCAAGAATGTTTGAAAATCTGCATTGATATTTCTCACTGACACACTAAGACAAAAGACAAACATCTTAAAAATGTATATCAGTTTTTTTGTATTTATTCCCACACATTCCCAAAAAACTGTTCTTATATATTTTATTTGTCATGTGATGTCATACAGCAAATATATGACATGCACACAGTCAATCTACATGTAACTGACCTCAATTTTACGACAAAAACAGTGTCATCATTTTATTTAGTTCACATTTCATTAACTAACTGGCATTCAGCTGATCTAATATCAGCTCATCGGCAGCTTCCTTTCAGAAGGCAAAATGCTGCAAAAGCAACATGTTTGGTGTGGACTGTGAGGATGTGGCGAGTGGTTTTCTTCAGCCCATTAGAGTAGCGGTGACTCTCCTCCTTCATAAGAGCTCTACAAATCTGGCATCCAACCTCTCAAAGCTCTGGGGGGAAGGTCAGATGTCTTAGCTTTTGAAGGATGAGTGTGTGATAAAGGGAAAACCACATCACGGCACTTAATTCATCCCCTGTGCAGATAAATAGCGAGAGTCGTTTCCGGAATGGACTTGCAGAGTGGCAATATTCTGGGAAGTCAGCAGTCCATCTGTTAATACGGCCTGGCCACACGCCATGAGCACATTCCAGCCGTTTGCCAATAAAATGGCAGAAGTCGGCAGTTCGCATTCACCTTACCTCCAGGTCACGCTGGCTTTACAAGCTCACCTGTAACATTTCCTTCAGCTTCTCAGTGATGATTTAAGATCTTTTGAAGAGACTGTTATTTGACTGTCATTTTGTTATACCTTCTCTTGTGCGTAATGTATTAAATTGGTAAACAATAAATCAGATGCTTATTAACATTCTTTAAAATTTACTAAATGTTTTCAAAAGCTGGGCATGTCGTCTCTGTAAATAGGTTGTTTGTCTTTCTCTCGCATGATTTGAGGCGAATAGGTCCTGAAACTCGCTGTTGCTGGTGTTTTTGTTTTGAAAATGTTTGCAGTTATGAAAGCTGCGGTGAGAGTTTCTTTAAATGTGTGAGAAACAGGATGAGGCTGTGTGTTGGCATGTGGTTTCTCCTGACACGATTACCTTGAGCTGAGGACACGGCTTCTGAAAGCCTCCACAGCTCTCTGCTCATGATCTGGCCTCTTTTATTTGCAGAGATGGAAATGTTGATGCGTCTGTAATGCATTTCAGAGAAGGAGAGGGAACCAGAAAGGGAGAAGGAGTGAAAGAGAGAGAGAGAGAGAGAGAGAGACTTAAACAGTAATCAGAAGCGTGGCGGGATGTTTCAAGAGAGCACTTGACAATAAGAGATCCAAACAGGTTGAGATCGAGGCTCCACCGAGCCACCGCAGGGAAGCCAGTGGTGAGTTATTTCAGGTGACTCGAAAGCTTGATGCAGACTGGCCCACTTCCTGCCCCAAAGACTGATGTCTGAAACATCTGCTTGTGTTTTCAGAGTTTCACTAGTAGTTTGGGTTGTACAATAAAAAAATCCATTATATAATCAAGATTATAATCACAGCTGCCAGGCGGGATGGTAATAAAACAAATTCCAGCCAGTTACTATTTGTGTAAAAGAATGTAAACAAAGGGCACAAAAACTCAGATACGTGTCTTTTAGCATAAATGCAGCCACATTAACACATTTTTTTATCGCATGCGTTCACGCTTGCTAAATTTGGCCTGTTAATGGTAGACATACTTTTGTTTGAAAATACAAGGAGTGGCAACTGTTGTGTCTGTCTGAGCGTCTTCACAGAATCTCACCCTGATGATAATCTTTTTTTTACTCAGGAGATTAAAGATGCGACGTCATAATTCACCACTATTTTGACTTGTGTTTTTGTGATTTCCATTTAAATAATTTAAATGCAATGTGTAGCGGGACTGACCCAAACCCGCTAATCTGTCCCTTATGTTCATGTACTTGGGAAACACCCAGATGTAGCACTTGGAATGTGTCCTGCTCCACCAAACCTTGGAATTCAGAGACAGTGTCTCAGAGCGCATATTTCACAGAAAACAGCTTATCTGGAGTTTGGATGTGGAGACAGCTGAACGGGGTCAGAAGAACCCTGGACAGACGGAGGGAGTGTACTGTAGGAAAGAGAGTGTCAGGACACTGCGGGGAAAGTGATCCCCTTCAGAAAGAATGCTGATGGTTCTAGCCCATGATTCCAGCTCATAATGGATCACCTACCAATGGTTTCTGGGAACTGCTGACTCCCACTGCTGAGTCTCGACTCTGAGGTCAATGGACTGTGAGACAAGGTGAGAAACCAGACAGCAGTGTAGCAGTTGGGTTTCAGGAGTCCAAATCCTGCTCATTTTCACCTGCTCAGTTTCTTTTTTTTTTGCAATAACGCATAAACCTTTTCAATACAGACTGCCATTGTTAATGAGTGATGCATGCTTTAAAAATGACCTTTCATTTTAAAAAAAGTTAATTTTATTTAAATTAATGTTTTAATGTAACATGTTGCAAAAGAAACTTTCATAAAGCGTTGTCTCCTGAATTCATAGCATGAGGACATGCGTAGTATTGGACCTTTGTCTTTTATTGCAAGTTTTCTACTGTTATGGTCTCAAAGCCAATTGCTTTGGTTCATGGTTTATAATTGTTTTATATTTGATATCCCTATGGAAAAAAATGATGGGAAATACTTCTGGAACCGAGCCCGTCACAGCAGCGGGCAGTCCCTGTTTTGCTCTACAGAGAGTTCAGAGCTATTAAAATGAAAAGGGCAGCTGGAGGTTAAGGGAGGTTGTTAGTGTAACCTGGGTAAATAAATGAGATTGTAATAGTGGTTTGTCATTTCCAGGAATGTTTCTCTTTGTTGTCTGTAACCTTGGCCGTTTGCAACGGAAGGAAAATGTTTTTTAGGTCTCTCTAGGAAAACATGTCCAAGCTGATTGCACCAGACGCAGCTTCACGTGTCTTCAGCGAGTGTGTAATCCTTTCAATAGATGATGACTGTGCACAGAATTAAGGCCCCATGGGTTTCCAATGAAATGCAGTGCAGGTAACAGCCACCTGAAGCCATCTCCCTCCACATGTGTTTAATACACCAGAGCTAGACCTCCCCCACCCTGGTTTGTGTTTCATAACGTTCACTTGCTTCTCCGGAACCCGAGACACAGAAAAACGACAGAATTACTGACAGATAAGAGTCATAACTTCCACAGAATGTGTGTGTGTGTGTGTTGAGTGAGGCAGAGCAGCACGGATGTAAACAAAGTCCCGGGTGCAAAGCATCTCTTACGCTTTGTTGCCATAGACATGGTTTATTGTATATATGCTGGTTTAGTTACGCAGAATCTTTATTGGTTATGAGCCAATAAAAACAGTGGAGAGTGCAGTGTTATCATTTTATACACCCAAAATAGTCGTGTGACAAACAAGTGATTGTACTGGTGACTGAAATAGTGTATGTTAATAATTACAATACTGATGTTACTGTTTTCTACTGTGATGCTGCCCTGAACCTTTGAGACCATATGTGACATATTTTGTGATTGTTACATAAGTTTAAAAATGACAGCTGTAGTATGAAAGAGAGTAATGAAAATAATAATCGGCTTTGTTAATATATATTTGTTTTCATTTATATATATAATATATACTTCTTGAAGTGTAAGATATATTAGGAGTCATTTTGAGTGTTGCCTAGCTTTACCATTGTATCAATAATTGTACAGTAGCCTAAACGTTGTGGGTTCGAGTCCCAGGAAAAACATACTGATTTTACTGACGAATTTGTATACATTGAATGCACTGAAATTTGCTTTGGATAAAAGCGTCCATTAAATGCATAAATGTAAATGTCCATGTGTTCATTTACTGCTTGCATGCATCAGACATTAAAGCTTATATTGTCATTAATCCACTAGAAAGTTCTGTAAATAATACACTGAGAACCACAGCTGCACAGTTTGTTATGCTGAGATATACAACCCAACCTGTGTTATTTCTTACCGCACCTGGTAGATCTCTGCCAGCTTTGCCAAGCTTTCGTTTGGGATCATTTGCTCATGTTCTCTCAGAAAGATGCACACATCTGATTCAGCTGACTCCACCTTCAGGTGTGACTCAGAACCAAACTGAATGCTTGTTCATTTGGAACGCTTTCCAAAAGAACAAACACAGTTTGGCTTCGTTGTTTTCCTGGTATTTCACAGAACAACTACATAAACCATAAACAATGTCTTTTCTTAATAGTAGATTCTTTGAAAGAACATAACCAAACCTAACCAAACTTAAAAGCCTTGAACAATGACCGAATCTATTTGAAGACTTTTTTGAAGGCTTCATTGGTTCATTATGTTTTTATGAGCTCTCATGTCACTGGTGACTGATGGGTTTTGATGTGTGTAATCTCAGGTGTGGAATTCCATTGTGCTTCTTCAATCTTACATGTATCAGCATGTGATTCTCTTATTGATGATTGTGTACATACTTTTCCACCTGTTTCATTATTTTATGTCTCTCTTTTATAGAGTCAGTAGTAAAATAGTTGTTTGGGGTGGAGCAGCGCCCGCGGGTGTATTCTGTTTGCAGGAGAAGGAAGCCAAGCTGCAGGAGCTTTGTAAACCATGCATACATACACATACAATATGTTTTCTATTGAAACAATTTGCAAATGTTGTTGAGTTAATTAAAGGGCTACATAAATGGTCAGTCTTATAAAGAAATGTTTGGGTTATATTTCACCCCAGAATTTTTGTATTGCACCATTATTTGCATGATAAATTAAGCACATTTTTTTCATAAACGTTCTCATTTCTGTAATACGAAAAGAAAATCTTGTTGACCCAGATATTTCTTGACATTTCGAACAAGAATCAACCAAATAAAAAAAGCCTGAATTCACGGGCTGTCACTGCATGATAAATGTGTTTGAGATGAAAAACTTCATCCTGCTGTTCTGTTTGTTTTGGTGTATCTACTGCAGGGAGTTGTGCGTCACCATGAGGGATACACACAGTGTGTGTGTGTGCATGTGCGTGCTTGTGTGTTTACAATCCATATTGACCCAGCTGACTCATCCCAGTATTTTACTCCATAATGGTCTTTTAATACACTCCTGACCATCACAGGTGTCTTTGAGCTGGATAAAACATTGGGTTGTTGCTAAGTGCCCCTCGCAGCTGTTTAACAGTCATTGCTGTTTACAGAGTGAGTTAGGGAAGTCCCCCCTCCCCTCCAGACCATAATAATGTCACTTCCCACCTCAGAAACTGCAGTCACTGTGAATGAGAGAGTCAGTATGTCACTATGACACAGGGTTGGGGCGCACTAGATTCCAGCACAGTTATCTCATGCTTCTCTCCTGGAAAGGGAACTTCTCTCTTCTCTTTAAATGTCTGCTTTCTGTTCTCTAGCATCTTGTTATTTACTGCTTTGGTTTTTAAAATCAAGGGCAGGAAGTTTGCATTGAGCAAGTCAGTAAGTGTTCATGAAAAAAAAAGCAAGGCCGCTATGCAAATTGTTTCATTGGAAGCCCATTAGATTTTGTAGGAATTCTGCTGATGTCACTTTTTGTGTTTCGTTTCATCATTGTCGTTGTAAACGGTGCAGAGCGATTACATGCATGCACGACACAATTGTGTCACTTGTGAAATTTATGTTGGTTTAGTTAATACAGACGTGTGCTGTGTATGTGACCTGATTCCCACATCTCTCCTCTTCCATGTGAATCGCATAAATCAGCATTGTGCCACTTCCTGATCTCACAATTGTTGTGACAAAATTTTAGTAACAATAGCTGCATTCTGGCCCTGCATGGGCTCTGGGTTGCAGCACAATGAAGATGGCATGCACTGGGCCCTGCTAATACAGCGTGGTTGATTGCAGCACTATTCAGACTGCACACTTGTGGTGCAGCTCCTTTTTTACCTGTCCTCCCCTCTGGAGCACAAAGAACTATGTAAGACATACCTGCCAGTACAGGCTTAGAGAAGTAATCTGCAGAAAGAGATTACGCCAGAATTTCGTGGTTTGGCCGATAAGAGTTTCTCTTTTTTTTTTTTAAAGTGTAGTAAGAAAGAGAAATTCGTAGTAATGTAAGATGTCAGTTTACTGGCATCTGTAAACGTGTTTTTCCTATAACAGTGAAGAGCAGTAAGTGATGCAGTCAGAAGGATTTATAGAGGTTTTCTCTGCACACTGTAACATTCCTCTCAGACAGGGAGGATGGTGATTAAACAGGGAAGTGACTGGTACGTGAATCGGCTAATGGTTCCTTTCAGAGGGACTCAGGCGTCTGTGTTATTTTTTCGAGGTCAGCTTTAACCAAACTTCCTTCTTTTAAACATGCAGATTTTTCTGAATGAATCAAAGACTGAGAAAGCCACCATTCAGAAGAGACCGTAAAAACAGAAGCATATAATAGCAGTTTGTGAGCGCTTGTTTCTCACGCCGATTAAGCCGACCGTTTTTGTCTTTGTTCACACGCACACACAGCTTTGAGTGGAACTGAACACAATGAAGTTTCAATCAGATCATAATCAGCTCCTAATTCTTCTCTATAGACAGTACATACTCCATACTCAGCTAATATTCAATAAGAAAAAATGTAGGATGGGAAAATGTAATGTTTTGTGAATGAATTGAACTGTAATGTGGGCACTGCTAGAATGATTCAAACCTCCAGTCCAGTTCTACTGATGTCCTGGCTCACAGTGTTCTTAAGTATTATAATGCACATTTGCCCTGGAGTGACTTGTGTGCATAGATAAAACACACTCACACACTCATATCTCTAGAAGCCATGCTAGATATCAGACAATTCTGTGCAGAACACAGTGGACAGCTCAGATCAGTGGACGCTCTGTTCCCTCCATACTTGGAGTTGAAATCTACAATGATGCCTGTGTTCTGAGTCCAGCATTAATGGAAGACCATATAAGACAGCAGCACACACTGTTCCTCACTGACCTGCATTTCATGTACCCTTTGTAGTATGTAAAGCTTCAGGTGTGTAACTGAGCAGTGACTCGCCTGCACGTCAGTGGATAATAAAACACTGTATAAATATGTATAACGTATGTAAAGTATACGGGTGCACATTTAAAAGCCCCAGCTCCTGCGCTTTTGAAATGTCACTGCTTGTTTAAGCTCTCTGCACTTTGCATTTAGTATAGTTGTATTCAAGAATAAACATTAGCATATAAACACACTGTTTTTGTCCTGCTTAATGACCTTCCAGTATCAGTTTTACAGCACTTATAGTCAACACAAGATGCTGTCTGCAGCTGTTTTACTTCTGTAATCTGACGTAAATCAATGTTGACTTTGAAGAGTCTATATTGTACTGTTTTGCATTCATGTTTATTGACATCCAGTTATAATGTCAGTCAAGCCTTTTCTGCATGTAAACAGTTATTAGTATTTAGTTTTACATGACCGTCAGACCATTTCTGACCCTTAAATTACATTAGGACTAAAAGTTAAACTAGCCAGAACAGTAAATGTAAACATGTAAATGGCCTGTGTTATGATTAGCTAACCTCTTCACACGTGACATGAGTAACAATGGCCCTGCTAAGATGCTGAATACTGAATATGCATTGATATGCAAATAAGAGCAGTCATATATTAATGTGCCTGTGGTGGTGACATCACAACAATAATGATTTCTCATTGGTCTGATTTCACGGATTAGTTTTTCGTAAGTAGTGTGGGTGGATTCAGGAGGCAGTTTTGCACTGTGGACATTTGGTCATCTTTAAATAGACTTTTCTATTTGTAAAAAAGCAAGAAAAATCCAAAACTCTGAGTATGGATGACGCCTAACCACTGTAGTATTTACGTTACAGTGTTTAAAACATGGTATATGTTGTATCGAATAGTCTTAAATATGTAATGTTACCCACAACAGGAGATCATCTCTGTAACCAGATTAACCCAGAATTGTTTACTAGTTGAATTAAGGATACATGCATTATCTGGAATAGAGTAAAAGCTCTTCTGCTGGGATGCGGCAGTGTTGGAATCTGATCGGACTTGTTGTCTGATCTGCTCGTGAGACTGAGCACTCACGCATGAGCAAAGGGCACGTTATACTGCTTTTCTTCAGCAGCTGAACCGCATTACATAACGTGTACCTGCAGCAAAACTAGCATGTAACCGTCTCTTAAAGCCCTCTTATCCTGCTCTTGAAAAGTGCTTTTAGAACTTATCCTGTGACTTTCACATGGGTCGGTGTCTACACGTAACTTGTATATACGCAATCTAAATTCTTCATAGGGATGTTGTTATATGATAACATGTTGTTATATGATGCATTTTAAAATATGTATTTTATATTATCACAGCAACAAATGAACGTTATGCACATTATATTCTACGTAGATCTGTACAACCATACCATTTAAAATTGCAGTTTAAAAGATTTTGGTATACTTGTGTATTTCCTGTTGGTACTGACAGAACTTTGTTTGCACAGTGAGGTTCTGTGGGTGGATGTTCATTCACAATGACATCACAAAAGAGAAGCCATTTTAATCACCTGCTGTCTGTTTCTGTTTTTCTTGGTAATCATGTCAGTAGCAGAACAGAGATACGGGAGATGTTGCAGGTGGATTTGCTGAGAAGAGACAGAGACAGTGACGATCACCCATGACGTCTGCCGACAGATCAGATTTCTCCATCTTCATCCCAGTTAGTGCCAAGGTCCTGTCAACAATGTGTTTGTTTCCAGCACAGTTACCACCCACCCCCCCCATTAATGTGCATCCGTGTGACTAAGTAAACAGAACCTCTGCTGTGTGTTGATGCATCACGTTCTGCGTGGTGTGTTCCTGTAGTGACGTCCAGAGTCATGAATGTAAACACGGACAGGGTTTAATTTCCAATGCTCCTACATCTTTGTTCCGTTCCAAGCGCATCTGTTTTCCGAAAGGTTGTGCCGTTATGTAGTAAAGCAAGTGGGCGGGAGGAAAACGAGATAACAGGAAGAAGGGGAACTTCTGAACGAGATTGGTGGACAACAGGAAGAAGGGGAACTTCTGAACGAGATTGGTGGATAACAGGAAGAAGGGGAACTTCTAAATCTGTATTTGTGTGTATAATTAGACCTGCTGTTAATAGAAAAGTCTTCTGGCTGATTTTGTCTTTTTTTTTTTAAAGATTTGACAGCAATTTCTAGCTGGTATCATATTTTACAGATGATACCAGCTAGAAAATTACAAATATTCATAATATCACAATATTAATTTTTTAAATATTAATCTTCCCATCTCCACTAGAGTTTCAGATGAGATTACATTCTCAAACTGTGCTAAGATTAGCTAACGATACGGCCTTGTGTTTATTGCAGACGTTTTTAATAGCGGTCTACTATAAAATATTACTTTATTTATTATTACTGTATGTCATTACTGTGTCAACAGCTTCATTTGTGTATTTGTTCATTTACAAACATTTATTTCTCCTTAGATGAACATAATAAGATCTCTATTAAGTCAATGTACAGAATGTACACAAACTGTGTGTCTCTGAGTGTAGAACAGAGGCACACAGATAGAAGTTCTCTCCAGTGACGTGTCCAGTGTGTCAGGCAGGCATGTGAGCCCAGCGCATGTGTGCCCGTGACTGTCTCATCTGAATGTCATAAACGGTAGCCTGACGGCAAACACTACGCCTCTGACACACAGAGCATTAGCATCTGTGTCAGCTGTGCTGTGTGTCTTACGTCAGTCATCACATGACTGGTTCTGAACTATAAGAAAGCTGCACACGTGCAGTCCTGTGACTATTAAAATAATATGACGAAGGTGACTGCTGTTTATTAACTGACTCTCTTATCTTAAGGCCTATTCACATCAAGAGTGAGTATATGAAGCAGGGGTGGCCAGTCCTCCTGGAGGGTCAGTGTCCTGCAGAGTTTAGATCCAACCCTAAACACACCTGAACCAGCTAATCGAGGTCTTACTGAGCAGAATAGAAACTTCCAGAAAGGTGTGTGTTGAAGCAATACGAAACTCTGCAGGACTGAGCAGCCGTGATGTAAAGCAGACAAGACTTCAGGATCAAAACAATAAAAGTATCAACTGGGTTTCAGATGTTTCTGCTGAAAATACTGAAAAGGAATAAAAATAGAAACAGATAATTGTTGGTGTACAGTAAGAATATAATGTAGGACAAAATAGATAATGTGATTTTCTTCCTTTCATAAAGGAACTATTTATACAAATTAAAAGGACACCCTTTTGTCTTAACACTAGTTGTATTATATCACAGTTTGTTTTTAATATATTAACGTGAGTCCGTTTTGTATTGTCACATGGATTGTGTGGCTGTTTTTTGCTCTTGGTGTAAATACACCTTTTGCCTACTGTTCGTTTTGCTCTTTCATTTCATTGTTGGTATCAACAGGTCTATAGTCTTTTGACCCTGCGGCAGTATTTAGGTTCTTATGCTTCATTACCCGCAGTATATACTTCCTCTCTATTCACTCACATACATCAGAGAAAACATGAAGGTCAACACAGCTCAGAGGAAAATGAGATTCCCAAAGGAAAGTCAAACTGAAGCATATGGGCCCGCTGGTGCTAATCAATACTGCAAACATCTCCAATGCTGCATAGCAGCCAGAGATCAATCGTCCATCATGAAGGCTTGTGTCTTTGAATAAAAGATTTGTATTGTGCATGTCTCCAACACCAAAAGCTCCATCTTCCCTCCTGGATCAATAATAATGCTTTGTAGAGTTTTCTGAAGGCCTGAACACACAGCCTGCAGTTTTCATTGACGTCTGTATCACTGAGGTATATTTGACTGCTGGGTGTAACTTCTGTCCCTGAGAACTGCCAGAGATTTCACTTCAAGGAACTTGAGTGACGTTGGGGAAGCGCCCTTTGATTGATTTACATAGACTTTCAAGCATACGTGTTTGCTTAAATACACATCTCACACTCTCCTTACAAGGAACACGCAAGAGCTGCAGATGCTTTATCAGCGTGAACTGTGGCTGACTGTAACCATTCAGGCAGGAGCTTCTCGTGTACTGGGAAAGAAAAAGTTGTGCCGGCTTTGTTCACCCTGTTAACTAGAACATCATAAAAAACATGAGCTGCTTCCTGTTGGTCGACAAGTCATTCAACAACTATTTGATTAGCATTGTGTACTAGTATCAGTTTTCCTTACAAATATTTTTTACATGATATTTTAGCAGTTGTGCAATAATTGTGTTAAATAATAACACTCTTAAAATGTTACGTCTTTAAACAATATCTCTATTTTAATTCACTGCTTTATTGCACTGCTGCTACAGTCTTCTGCTACGTTTTTTGACAGTCTTGATGCCCTTGCGGTTTACACCATTACTTTTTTTTAAACCAGAAATCAGGCCAGATGGTCATTCAGAGAGCCAGTGATTAGCAGATTGTTGGAATAGCTGAAGTTCTTTTGCACATAACAGTTTTGAAGGTACACCGTAATCTAAGATCAGGATGGAAAACGAACACAAACCGCTTGCTCTTTATCAAAAACAGCCTGAAACGCCAAAACACCGTAAACTGAAACCACTTTATTAGGGCAACAGGAAAAAACATGAATCTAGTTTAGACTTTACTGCTGTTTTTCCATCCGGGAACAGAAGTGAATGTCAACAGTTTTGCTCTTTGGTGAGGTCATAATGCTTCCTGTTGCCAAACAATGTGATTGGCCGTCGTCTGGCATGGCAGTTAAACAGTTGGATTCATTCATGATGCAAATGAGGAGGAAGCGCTCCGAGCCCCCCGGCCTGGCGGGGTTTTACCATGAGTTAACGTTGAGTAACGCTGACAGTCTGTTTTGATCCAGTGGTCCTGCAGTCATTAGAGGAAATGACTCGGAAAAACCCCCGTGTCTAAAAATGAGAAAAACACAAACAAAATGAGGTAATGAATCATACAGAAAACAGAGCAGACATATGTGACGATGATGCATACTTTATTTCTTTTGCTAAAGGATTCGTACACTTACACTTTCTCTCTGTCTCCGTGGAGAAATGAAACATGCTAATCCCGCTTCATCACACTTCTGTCTGTCCACAGTGCAGCTTTACAGAACTGAGAGGACATCAGTGGATCTGCTGCTGCCACTGAAGCAGGAGGAAGGTCAGAAAAACCAGCCGGACATCTACAAACTGTCTGGAACACAGAACGGCTGTTTCATGTCCATTCAGTCCATAGCATATCTGTGTGATACTGCGATCTCTTTTAGAGGAGACGTGAGATAACTGAGGTCTTTCTTTCAGGAGAAACATCTGAGAAACAGTACATATAAGTGGATGTCTTGGTTGTATTCAGGTTTACATAAGTAACAAAAAGGTTAAACCGTTATTTTGAGCGTTTGAGAACATTCAAAACGTTCACTTTTTTAGATGTATTTTAGGATTATACAAAAAGTTATACTACCTTACTGCAAGATAACACTGAAAGAACTTTAAGAGAACATAAGCCAATGTTCTGAGAATGTTCCTGTTAGCTGGGATTTCATAATTTTCTTGTGGGAAACACTGACAGCTATATTTTTAGGTTTAATGTACATAAAGTCTCAAAGTCAACCAATGATTTATCATGTTTGTTTGATGGTTGATTAATCATATTCATTATCTGCTGCTGTTGACTGATGTTATTTGCTGAGGATCAAACCCGGACCCACCAAACAAACGTCCTGAGCAGAGGCAACCTCTGACAGCTCTCCTAAGCAAAGCTATACTTCCAAAGGATCCCACAAATTGAGACAAGTGAGGGTCATTTCCTGTAGAGAACCTTGGAATGCTGAACAGGTATGTAGGTGACTTTTAACCTCCTGCTCCTTCTGACATTAAAGTTGACCTCTGCGCAAACCGCCACTTCTCAGCAGCCTTTCTCCCATTACCCCAGGCTTTGATGTCCACTCATGGCTTTTCCCATGGTTCCCCTCCACTCAGGATCTGGGGGAGGAGAGGGGGTTGTGCACACTTAGACACGGGGGGAATGCGTTCTGAAGTTTCAAACTGGCATCCGAGTCGTCTTTATCATCCCGGGCTAATAAAAAAGCGAGTACAGCCCGCGTCAGATGAGCCGGGCACCGCGTGGCTGTCACTCTTTCCGCTGCTGATCAGTCAGCCACAGACGTCAGAGCTGTCATGGCCTCATACAGCTTTGTATTACATAGACCCCCACTGCAGGTCTGTTTCAGAGCTTCTCTGCTCTTACCAAAGCCCGGTCTATAATCAGATCTGAAGTGCACAGAGAAGGTGACTCATTATTGTGCGAACCAGCGGATAAACCAGCTCCATTAAATCAGCCAGTGAGTCCCGGTGGGGCTGCTGGTGGACTGTAAGAGGATAATGTACATGACTTAGTGCACACATGGAGCAGTGTGACATGCATACATTTCATCAAAAGTCTTTTGGTTGTCTCCAAGTGAACAACATTTCCATGAAGTAAAACTGATAAAAAATTCAATTTTAAGTTTCTTTTTAGACATTGTATTAGCGTTATTGTTTGGTTATAAGTGCATTATTTTGTAAAGAAGTGCAACTTCTTTGTAAATTCTATAATGTTTTTAAAAAGATCTGACTAATACTGACTTTACCGCATGAATGTTTTTTGATAACTTTGACAGAACTTTTAGAGAACATTGGCCAATGTTCTGAGAACGTTCTCTATTAGCTGGGTAGTCACTTCTTTAATGTTATATGAAAAAATGTTCTTTGTGAATTGCTTCTGAACAATGTTTCTTTCCGGCTAGAAATAAGTCGTGAGTCATGAGAACAGAAAGTGAATGTTGTGATTGAACAGAACAAAAACAGGATTGTGGTTATAAAAAGAAATACCATGCAGGCAGTCCAACAGTGTAACATGAATCAGGCAGATAATGAATCACTGGGAGTTTCAGCATTACTGCTGCTGAACGTACTGTGTGCTGTCCATTGTGTGTAAGTATGTGAAACAACACACATTATATACATATATATATATATATATATTTATGAACAATTAAAGCAGTTACACCGCGACCCTTAACATGTCACACGTCAAGTCTAGTTATCATCAAAATCATGGTCAACATTACTCATGGTTCATCATGCTTAAAATAGAAGGTCAATTTGATTGCTTTGCATTGTGGGATACAATAGGAGCCCAGGGGTTGTATACTTTGGCCAAAGTGATCTGGGTTCACAATGAGGACAGAGAAAAATGGCCGTGTGCTGTTCCAAACATGATATTTTTAGAGCCAAGGGGAACAGGATAACAAACATGAGCACAGTTTCAGAGCTGTTCGACAATGAAACCGATCAAGTGAGATACGTGAGCAATCAGATCACGAACTAAATGTTTCTGTTCATGTCTGAAAGCACAACTAAAGGAAAGAGAGAACCGGTGCAGTGAGACCGACATCTGCGCGGGAGAGCCGGGACGAGAGGTGGGCGGGGCTGGACGTCTCCGGTTTACACCCGGTTTACACCCGGTTCACATGAAAGCTCGACGGCTGCGTGCTGCTCTGAGATCAGTGAAGCAACGCAGGATCGATCCGCTTCACGCGTGGCACAACAAAGAGCCGCCCGGCGGAAACACGCATGCGCCCCGTGCGCGCGCACGACAGACGCGTCCAGCCTGCCGAGCTTCACGTACTCGACGGCGACTTTGCGTCGATAAGCACGCACTTCTCCATGAACAATTGTTTTTGGTTTTCGTTGCAAATTGCAAACATTGCAGACTTGTTTCGGGCAGAATAACGTCTGATGCACGTCATGTATTTACGCTGCTCTGATGAAAGCATCGCGCAAGGTTTACGCGTTTCACTCTTCGGAGGTTCCTCAAAACAAAACGCCTAATTCGCGACGTGCACGCGTTGTTTTGCACGCGTTGTTTTGCACGCGTTGTTTTGTGACGTAAACCATCGCACACGTGAATCCGTCTGTTTGGCGCGTTTTGATTCCCGCCACGTCCAGCGTTTTCCTTTCTGTTCATATTTGATTGACATTTTACCGCAGAGGCAGGCGTGTCGCCGATTGGCTGAGCCGTGTTTATGGGCGGGGTGTGTGGTGACGTACGCTCGGCGACCCCGCCCTTTTACTACCGCTATATAACCGTTCTCGCCCCTCCTCCGCGAGTCAGAAAGCCGGCCGTGTGCGACCGAATCGTCTCGCGTTTACGTTCATCTCAACGTCCGTCGTTGGCTTTTATTTCGCCTTTATATTCCGGACCGGAACAGGCGGTCGTGTTGGACTCGTTGTTGGACTCGTTGTTGGACGTCGAAACCCGTCGCGTCTCGATGCGAAGCGATTTCCGCAGCCTTCCAGAGCGAGCCAGCAGCGCGGATCCCTGACGGACCTTCCCCGCACCACGGATCACGGTTTTGGGATTAGCACCGAGACCGACCTCGCGTTCCGGACTATAACGCGATGCTTCTGTCTAAACTCAACACGTTTGCTCACATCTCCACCGTGGACATGCCGGCGAAGATCCAGCTTCAAGGTTAGAGGACGTTCGCTCGTGTGTGTCCGGCTGGGAATCGCGCCGGTCGTGCGTCAGATCCCCGCAGTACTAGATGTCATTTAACGCGTTGTTTGTGTCCTGATGGATCCATCTTCTCTTTTATCTGCAGTGAAGGAGAAGGAGCCCTTCGAGAAGGTCTACCAGGTCGGCTCTGTGCTGGGCAGCGGTGGCTTCGGGACGGTGTACGCAGGATTAAGGGTCGCCGATGGCGCGGCGGTGCGTTTCTGTTTTTCTCCACCTGATTTACACCTAATCGATACCGAGAATCGTTTTAAAATAAAACACAATATTCAATAACACAACGCGTCGGTCTCATAATGCATTTTCTACCATTTCTAGGTTGCCATTAAGCACGTTGCAAAGGATCGTGTGACCGAATGGGGAGAGCTGGTGAGTGATCAATAAATAACGAGATCGATTTGTGAACAGATATCGGTGTTTGCTTGTATTCAACGCGTTGTATTAAACGTCCACGTCCCGTTTCCAGCCCAATGGCGCCCGCGTCCCGATGGAGATCGTCCTGTTGAAGAAAGTCGGTACCGGATTCCGCGGCGTGATCAAGATGCTGGACTGGTACGAGCGACCGGACAGTTTCATTATCGTCATGGAGAGACCGGAGGCCGTGAAGGACCTGTTTGATTTCATCACGGAGAAGGGCGCGTTACCGGAGGAGCTGGCGAGGAGCTTCTTCCGCCAGGTCCTGGAGGCGGTGCGGCACTGCCACACCAGCGGCGTCGTTCACCGCGACATCAAGGACGAGAACATCCTGATCGACCTGCGGACCGGCGACCTCAAGCTGATCGACTTCGGGTCGGGGGCGTTACTCAAGGACACCGTTTACACCGATTTCGACGGTAAGACCATCGACGTGACCTTGACGTCACGGAAAACCGACAGCACTCGTTTTATCCGTAGCCCTGGAAACGTCGTGGCGTTTTATAGTGACCCGGGTTTTTGTCTAGCCCGGGCTCGGGTGTTAAACCCGACATTGGGTTTAAATGGCTGCACGGTCTATAAGATGGTTGAAATGACGCTTTAAGGCGAACCTGTCAATATGGGGACGTCGATCGGCCGGTGGACGTGTATAATCACCCTTTCTATCGTTTAATACTATCGTTTCTATCGTTTAATACTCGGGCTGTAGTGTTCTGTCACCCCCGCCGGTGGGAAGCGGAAGTGCTACAACTCAAAGTTTGTAAACACGAGTCACATGGCAACCGGGTTACGCGCGCCCCCGCTGTCTCACTCCTGAGCGCGTGACCAGCGTTGAAGACACGCCTGTCTGTCGCACTTTTTGCTGCACTCTTTATTTGCGTTGTGCTCTCAGGCATTACCCATGCTTTTAAATGCTGCTCTCTGTGTCTTTAGGTACTCGTGTTTACAGTCCGCCAGAGTGGATTAAATATCACCGTTACCACGGCAAATCTGCCACTGTGTGGTCTCTGGGCATCCTGCTGTACGACATGGTATGTGGGGACATCCCATTCGAGCAAGACGAAGAGATCGTGCGTGGTCAGGTTCTGTTCAGGCGGAGGATCTCCAAAGGTATGATCCACTGATCATGTGGCATCAGTTTAAGTATTGCGTTTATTGCAGCGCTATAACCTTGCGTCCGTCGTGTTCACAGAGTGTCAGCAGCTTATCAAGTGGTGTCTGGCCCTCCGCCCTGCAGATCGGCCGTCTTTCGAGGACATCATCAACCACCCGTGGATGCAGAACACAGCGCCATCTACAGACAGCACAGAGATCCGGCTGCACAGCATCAGCCACGAAAATCAGCCTGCTGCTTTCCCATCCGTCACTGTGTGCAAATGACTCTTATCTGAATACACGCACAGAGACTTTCTATTACAACTGAAAACCACCGAGGGGATCTCAGGACTGAGCAGTGCAAAAAATCGAAATGTGTTTCTTTAGTTTTGAGCATTGCTGCTGGGTGGGTGGAGGCTGTTCTAGGCTAGGCCCGGCTGTAAAAGTGGAAGGCCCACCTTTAAGAGGCCTGTTGGGTCTTGTCTTTGCTGCTAACCTGTGACTCAGGGTCCCAAATACCAGGCTTGTTGGAACCAAATGACAGCATTGCAGTCAGACACGGGTGGTATGAGAAGCCCATCTCGACCAGTGTAGAGAGATGCTCCAGTCACCTGAAGCAGCGGGCGTCGCCTCTAAGGGTCGTGTTTAGGGCTAGCCAGTCTGCTACAAGGGGGCGGCTACTGAAGCTGTTCAGCCGAGCTTAATAATCTTAGTGCCTTCCATGCAAGATCATTTTTTTGTGGAAATACTTGAATTGAGTAATAGCCACTGTATCACTCTTCTCCTTAACCAGATGTCATTTATTACCTTCCTGCTTCCACTTTGCTTCATGCAGGTAACTGTTGGTCTTACTCTAACACGTTAGAGTAACCAAATCGACCTCACAAAACCTCTGCAGAATGAGTAGTGTTACCTCACTGTTAAATAACCCTCTGTCACATAACCCTCAACAACTACCAGTTACTGTCACAGGTGCACAAAGCAATGCAACTATAACGTTAAAAACTACATTTTTGGCTTTATTTTATCTTGTTTATAATGTAAATATGTAACCGTTTGGTCAGATGACTCAATTCCAAGACAAGGCTGATGTGTAAATGCTATTTATTTGAGTGTCTTAAAACAAGATCAAGTGGATTTATTTATTTATTTATGGAGAAAAAAATTCTCCCAGATTTTCTCATTCCACCACCGAAGGGCCCACAAATTATTTAAATGTATTTTTATTGTATTTAAAGGCTTTTTTTGAGAAAGATGTACATATGTTGTAAATAATCCTCAAAAGCACTTCTGTTTCTCAATGCATGGTCTACTGATGGTAAACACAATACCAGTCGTGTTTTTCACCTCATTTAAACTGCTGTGCATATGTTGGAGGAAATTACCTCATGAATGTTTGAGGAACAAGTGTTTTTTTTATCTTCTGTAGGTATGACTGCAACCTGAATTTTGTCTTTTGGTTTAGCAATGTAAATTGTTTAGAAAGCTATTTTTTTATACAATTGTCAATAAATATTTTTGTAACATTCACTCTGGTTATTCTAGTATGACTCACTGTTGCACCAAGTTACGCCCAAATTCACAACTGCAGCCAAATTAGTTGGTGGCACTTATCAAAGGGTTAAACAGACAACAAGCAGATGTCACTGGAGAATTAGACACTGACAGATTGCATTGGTATTAGCTGTAAACCCATTAACTGACTGTAATAACATTCTTATCGTTTTATATTGATAGTGTATCTTTAATCTAGGGTGATTATGACCATAGGGGTGCAGTTCTCTTGATCCTGGACTTCTGAACCAGAGATCCCTGATAATTACCTGTAACAGCATTTTCTTTATCTGCAGAGACATTTAATATATTAGCAGCAGCATAAAACTATTCAAACATGCACATATAAGCAGTCTGAGAATGTAGGGAGGTTTTGATTGTCATTTTAAAAGCTTGGGCCATGCCAGTGGGAGGTTACTGCTGTAAGTTCCATTTCAACAACAATTCTCTGATTGGTCAGACTTGCAGGACTATGGGTAGTGTAGTTTTTTCAGGAATTTAGCAACTAAATGGTTTTTTAAATTAAGATTCAATCGTTGTCTTGTGGCTTCTACAGAAGCATAAATCATCATATATAATCTCAAAGTTCATGGTAGGTAAGTTTTAAAAGGTTTATACTTTATTGTTGAAAGTCTTTATGGGAAAAATGAATGGCATTTGTGCATGACAAACTTTGTTAGAACAATTTGTTAGAACTGGTTCTCCTCTAAAGTACTGAATGATCCAGGACAGCATGGCCTCAGCATGGGGCGCCCAAAACTGCTGCCCTCTCTCTAAGGACACACAACACAACAGTGGCAGGCAGCTTTCCTTAAGCCTTTCATTAATCCTCTTGCAAAACCTGAGCGTTTATATTCTAAATGAATTACATGTGCATATGACCCCGGGTCCACCCTATCAGAGGTGATGATTAGTTTGCCTCTCACATTTACGGGGTATTTACAGGGCTGTGTCACTAAACATGACAAGAGGTTTTCTCAGTTAGAAACAAAGTCTTATTCATTCACTTGTCTTGTTTTGAGGTTTGACAACAAACAGCAAAGTCTTTGAATTAGTCGAATACAGTGTGTGTTCAGGCTTTGGGGCTAATCAACCCTGTTTACTACAAGTTAAACTTGTACCGATAGCAGAAATGAAAACTCGGTTTCTTAGTTTGGAATCAATGGAAAGACCAGTCAGTGGACGACACCTCACCATAAAGTGCATGCAAACTGCTTTAAAATGAGATTCAAATAGCTGGCGAGTATTTGCATGGCAGGAATCTATGAGTGATTCTCTCCAGCTATAGAGAACATTTGACTGTTGAATCATCTTCACCGCTCTTGCATAATTGCCACTAAAACAGTAGAAATAAGCACACATTTCTGAACAAATACTGCGACTGTTTACAACTGCATGCAGAACATTGAATCTGTAAACAGATGCACACAGAACAACACACTGTGTTACTGTCAGTGAATGTATATGATAAACTGTCAGCGATGTGAACATACTGCACATGATTCTGGTTAACCTGTGGTGTACTATTTACAACCTGCTTGATCTGTACTGTACAACAGTGCCCTATTTTTAAATGGCTTTAGAATAAACAGTTTGTTTTATTTCCAAGTCATTGAACATGAACTGGCGTGCAGTCTAAAATCAATTTTCAATCAATTTTGACAATTTTCAAGATGTCAGTACGATATATATTCTGTCCACACTTTTTAATTGCTGGTTTATATAAAGTTATATACACTTTTCAGACTGTGAGAATATGTGCAAAATTGTGCAAAAAATTGTATTGCATTTTTCTGGTATGATTAATTGCACAAAATTAAGTTAGAATGACAAATACAAATTTTGTAATTATTTACACCACATAACAGTTGCCTAACAAATGGAAAAAGCAGCTCTAACATTAACTCAGCTGATCCTGAATTTGACCCTGCTTAATCTGCTCTCTCTCTCACTCTTTTACTAGCTGTTCTTTCACACTGCTGGGAAACAGTAAGCACGCTCCATATGCACTCGCCTCGCTCCCAAAGAACCGGATCTGTTGAGTAATCTTCCCACACACATGTGCGCAGTCAGAACAAAATTGAAACACTCTCAAGGAAACTGAGAGTGAAAATCTTAATATTATGCTGTTACATTCTGAAACAGGCCAAAAGGGTTTCCAGTCTCACTCTCAGCTGCAGGTGTGTCTGTATGGTACACCTGTATAATTAGTCCCATTGATTCAGAGTTTCTGACACACGCAGCCACAAAGCTTTGGTCATCGCGCCCTCACTTTGATTAAACCCGGTTTACTTCATGTGCATGTGTGTGCATATGTGTGCATGTTTGAAAGAACTGTGGGACGGAGATCTCTGGTTGTGTTCACACTTCTCTTCTGGACTCCTCAGAGCTGCCCACTTTGGAATGTGTTGCTAGGAGTGAAACAGACTTTCCAGCCAGAGTCTGTTTTTGCCTGTTAAAGTTTCTTCTCCCAGGCCTGTGAACGAGTTCTTCAGCTACCTGACATTCTTTTCTCTGTGACTCACAGAACTCTCAGCAATGAAGTGCGGATCACTGATCACAGATCAGTTATTCAGGCTAAAGGTCATTGGTGAAAAGCAAACAGTTTTGCGAGGACAGAGGGCGTGCCGGCCTCTGTAACATTCCTGTCCATCTGCGCTTAGAAATCAAAGGAGACGATATCCCAACCTGCCATGGCAAACACATGGCTGTTGACAAACCTCTTGTGATTCACGCTTTGGTAAATAGCTGTGTGGCCGCAGTCAAGTTTGGACAAATATGAGGGATGGGGCGGGTCTGAGTTTTGAGCATGTCCTCGTCCCAAACAGAATTACTCATTAGAGTTTGAGTGACTTGAGAACTCCACTGCAGTCAGTTCCCATGATCACAAAAGACTTGTGGGGCCTAGCTAACAATTTTAGGTTGTAGGAACGTTACAAAAAGTAACAAAAGTAACAAAAACAATAAACATGTTGTTTTGAATGTTCAAAACATGCAGTTTTTTGATGTTTTATGAACTTTATTGCTTATATATTTTATGATATTGGTATTTATGATTGTGATATTTGAACGCAACTTTTTAATTCTGATAAAAACTGTAAACGTTCCACTAATAACTTTTGAATAACGTCCTTGATATATATGATATATAAAAAAAGTTCTACTAACTACTGCAAGAAACTTTTAGAGAATGCCAGCCAACGTTCCCTGTTAGCTAAACTGAAGATGTGCCCATATGTGCTTTGAAATGAATGGAAAGTGTGTTTGAACATTACAGTGCTTTGGACGTGTCTTTCATTTTGTGTTGACTGTTTTTGGTGATATTGCTTTTACTTATTTTGTTACTGATATTGTTAAATATTTGAACAAACCTCTAACCTTAAGTATTATATGTTGACTCGTAGTTCATCCACACCGTTCACGCTACACAAATGAAAGACACCTGAAAGCAAGAGATTCTTAATTAGAGAAGTGTGTGCTCTTACTTTTCTAAACAATTATAACCAGTTATTGGGTGTATTTATCAGTTTAGTGCTGGTGAATTTGGAAATTATCCAACAGTGAAAGTTGTTTTCCTGTCACAGACATTGCGAAGTGCTTTAGAATTTCAAACATGTCAAAAATGTTCTGTAGTGGTTTCATAACTGTGTAACAGAACCATTCTCTCTCACATCTGTTGTAAGACCTCCTACATGCCCTGTCTTCCCATCAGCCCCTCCTAGCAGGTTTCCCGTAAAGTCACACATCACTTCCTCATTCTTTAGCCTATGATCAATCAGATATGGACAAGTGAATACTTGCACTTTCTTCCTCTTTTCTGAGCTTCTGCGTGTCAGGTCTGTTTTACAATTACACACCAAGTACATAGAAGAAAGGTTTAATTTCAGTTTTGTGATGCATGAAAGGTTCTTCACTGTTGTGGGTTCAAGACACAAACATTTCTTGGAAAGACGTTGCACGTGTTCACGGTTCACGTACAGAATGAACACTGGTGAATAAATACAAATACTGCTGGTGAGCAAGTTCAGATGAGCGGAAAACAATAATCAGGACTCTTAATCCACAATAAAAATGCCCAAATGTCATTTGATAACAAAATCAAAGCTAGCTGTATTTGTTGTAAAGAAAAAAAGAATGGTTTTCAGGCAGAACATTTCTTTAAAAGACATTTTTTAGGTTTTACGTGATGAAACATTCTATATACTGTTAAAAATGAAGACACAAAGCACAACTCTGGTTGTCACACTTAAAGAAACATGCACAGAGTTATAAATTACAGCTGTGGTTGTTCTGCTGTGTGACACTTAATACATCCACTGAAATCACCCGGGACAAGCTGGTTTAACGTAATTACACAAAACTGCTCAGAATACTGAAACTATAGTTCTGAGAAAAGAATTATTTGTTTGCAGTTGCTACATGGTTTGTTCTTTCATATTCACAATGTCAACTGTACATGTATGGCTTAAGCAATCCAGCGTACTCTTTAGGGTCATTGTACATGTAGGCCATGTGGGTTTTCTGGATGACAAAATGCTTATGTAAACATTCACAGCCTGAACAACACGTGATGAAATGTCATGAACTTTAACAGCACAGATTTTGTAACATAATAAGGGCACGTTTCCTTTACTGGCATTAGGCGGCAGAGAACACACTGTTTTGGGGGTATTTCCTGTTAGTCTTCAATGGCACAATTTCTGCCTGTTTATGCAGTATGTTACAACACTGAAACATCAGAAGGGACACGAGGACAGCGTGTGGCACTGAATCGCTCTTCAGCCAGAGCGTGATATCATCTAAGAACACGAAACACGTGGAGAACAAGTGAGAGCCAGCAGTTGTGATCGTGATGTTATTTAAAAGTACAATAACATGTCATCACCCATGAAAGTAAACAGTAAAGCCATGAGACCTTTGGCCACAGTTTCAGGCCTTTCACATGAGGTTTGGACTTTAGCCCTCTTAAATCTTCGTGCCACCGATGCATGGGCCATGACTGGACCTTGCAAACTATTAATGTGACGATGAGGCGTATTTTTTGACATGGTACCCAATCAGATTTTCTTCCCAGTATTACACCATAAACCACAACTGAGAACAATTTTAAACATCATCATCCGCAGGTAACTGTGTATGTATGACGTAGATCTGTCAGAACAACAGAACAGGGTTTGGGTAATGCCTGGAGGAAATATTATTCAAAGGTTCTTCTTTTATAGACAACATTATTTTCTCAGATATATTGCCTAGTTAACATTTAAAATGAATATTTGGCAGGAATGTCGTATGAATATGTTGTAATTTAACAAGGAGTCACATTTCAATCTGTACATCTGCAAAATAAGGCCTCAGTGTCTTCAAAAACGTCTGAACATGCCACAACGTTTACTTTTTAATGATATTTATATGATGTTTGCAAAACAGTTTTTAAATGAAATACTTTTTGAGCAGCTGTCAATGGAGAAGAATGTTTTCCCCTAGGATCATGTAGTTACACAATCTGCCAGAAGGGGCTCCACCAGCTTAACTACAGGAACATCTATCCCAGATTCTCAGGAAAAAAGATTTATGCAGAAGTCTCCATCATGCTCTCCATGTAATCTCATTACTGTCTGGAGAGGCAAAGACTCATATTTTCTGCTCTACTGAAACTGCCTTCACTCGCTCATGTGACTCTTCTAAATACAGAAGATCTTTGTAGAGGTCAGGGAGGGCGACTCAGTTTTTCCTAAGTTCTTCCAGTCAGAGTGCCACGGCTGTGACCTACTTCCTTCCTTCCATGACCTACTTCCTGCGCTTCCACACTGACCTGCGTTCGCATCCTCCGGCTGTGGCAGCCTAAACTGGGCCTCTTGTATAACATAAGCCTGTGAGCAGCGTTCAGTCTTAAGCCACACACACACTTTGAGAAGGATGGCGTCTGTGACTAAAATTTTCTTCTGTCTGTAGGTGGTTTAGACAGAGACTGTTGTTGGCATGGAGCTTTTGTGTTCATGGACATCAATATTATTGTGTCAGACCTTGAAAGAAGACGCTGACCATTGCGGGGAAAATAATCTGCTTTAGTTCAGATATTTTTATTCAGATAGTTGTGTAACACAAAGAAGGTAGTATGCAGTCTCCAGATGTGTTAGAAGTAGACATGTATTTGATAACCCCTCTACACATACACACACACACACACTTTTATACACGGCTAGTTAAGATCAATGTAACTTAACCCTAACAAGAAAACATTCTGTATTTTTACAATTTAAAAATAATCTTTATTTACTATATGTTTATAGGTTTTTACAAGCGAGGACATCCCCAAAAGGAGACTTTGCTGAATTTTAGGTTTGTTTATATGGTATAATTTGTTTTAATTTTTGTTTATTTTTTGCGACATAAATTTGTCCCCAATATATGGTTAAGTAACCCCCCCCACACACACAAAACCACAAACAAACGGGAATTTCTAGTAAAAGAGAACAGCATTCCAAAGATAACAGGCCTTCCTGAAGGGTCCAGGCAGTGTGACCTTTATCATGTTTGTTTTGTGTGTGTGTGTGTGTGAATGAACTCAAAGGGAGTATTTGGTAATGAGGGGCGATCAGGAGGGTCTCTAACACAAACACAGAATCAGAGTGAACTCACACACACAACACTCACTCCCCCTCCAGTACTGACACAAACATGATAAATCCAACACAGTGTTTCTGTATCGGCTCTTTAAGACGTTGTGAATGGAAAATCTGCTGATTGTTGAAGGTCAACATCACGTGCACTGAACTCTGGTGAACTCACAGTGAGAAGGAGAGTGTTACAATATGGCTGTTGAGGAAGCACTATTAAGGGCCCTTGAAGAACAACAATAGCAAATCTATTTGAGTCGACAAGTTCTGAGAATCACAAGCGGTTTATTTCCACGCAATTCCCAGGAAAAATAATTTCCAGCTTTCCACATAAGATGTTTGGGCTGTGTAACTCTATAGCCCCGGGCATCTATATTAATTTATATATCTCCAGCTATTTTTATTTTTCATTTTTTTTCAGTCTTATTCTAACTACCATTGCATGCGTCATTTAATCTGTAGTATATGAATGTGTTGTATTATAATTCATAATGAAATCATTGACTCTTAATTATGAATGTTAATTTACAAGATCTGTTTGTGTATTAAACACACAAATATAATAAAGGGTAATGCTTCAGTAATATCTGTCCACAGGGTTTTTATTAGGTTAGAGGTTGTGATTGTATGTGTGACTACTGCCACCTCGTGTTCACATTAAGCAACTACACAACACCAACTTCAGCCTACATGACCACACAGATCCACAACAGTTTATCATTACAAAATAATTGTAATAAATTAATAATTGTGTGTGATGTGTGTTTTTATTCATTTCCATCTTTGATTATTCTGTGATGTACAGATGAATGAGTTGATCAGAAGCACAGCCTATTTTCCTAAAGCTCATCTTACAAATCCCATCAAAATGTCTGGATCAGATTTCGTTCAGTCTGATTATATTTTGTGTAAAGTAAGTGATTTTAGATGCATACCACATAAAAACAAAGTTTACAGATGACTGAGAGTGAAGATGATTATATTTGTAATAACATCATTCATTCTATAGCTGGACCTGCATGCAGCACTGAGCATAGAGAAGTTTATGTTTATATTAACACATACACAACATATGTGTTGTTGTATGGGTCTGTATATTTTTGTATATTGTATATATGTATCTTGTATATATTTGTTTACATTGCACGCTTTTATATTTCAAAAATGTCAAAAAAAAAAGTTCACTCTTGTTCACTGTTCCTTATACATTTATTATATAAAACTTTTACTGTTATAATATAAATGAATAAATATGCACTCTCCAAGAATCTGCATCTGTTTGGCAGTGGTGGCCAGTTTTATTATTTAATAGACAGTATCATATTCTGTAGTAATCAGCAGTTATAGATTCAAGAGCTTTATTGTCATGTGTAGTACAATGAAATTCTTATTTTGTTTACATCTCTCGAAAATAACAGGGTAGAAGGGGAACAGACATAACTTACATAAACAAAATATATAAAAATATAAAGAATATATAAAGAATGTACAAGTATGCATGTGAAACTGTCAATAAAAAAAACTTCACAGTATGAATGTGCAGTGCAAGTAGCGAAAAAGTGACAATGATAAAGTGACAATGTTAAAGTGACAATGTTAAAGTGACAATGTTAAAGTGACAATGATAAAGTGACAATGTTAAAGTGACAATGTTAAAGTGACAATGTTAAAGTGACAATGTTAAAGTGACAATGATAAAGTGACAATGTTAAAGTGACAATGTTAAAGTGACAATGTTAAAGAGACAATGATAAAGTGACAATGTTAAAGTGACAATGATAAAGTGACAATGTTAAAGTGACAATGTTAAAGTGACAATGTTAAAGAGACAATGATAAAGTGACAATGATAAAGTGACAATGTTAAAGTGACAATGATAAAGTGACAATGTTAAAGTGACAATGATAAAGTGACAATGATAAAGTGACAATGTTAAAGTGACAATGATAAAGTGACAATGTTAAAGTGACAATGTTAAAGTGACAATGTTAAAGTGACAATGTTAAAGTGACAATGATAAAGTGACAATGATAAAGTGACAATGTTAAAGTGACAATGATAAAGTGACAATGTTAAAGTGACAATGTTAAAGTGACAATGTTAAAGTGACAATGATAAAGTGACAATGTTAAAGTGACAATGTTAAAGTGACAATGATAAAGTACAATGTTAAAGTGACAATGATAAAGTGACAATGATAAAGTTGACAATGATAAAGTGAGTGACAATGATAAAGTGACAATGATAAAGTGACAATGTTAAAGTGACAATGATAAAGTGACAATGATAAAGTGACAATGATAAAGTGACAATGTTAAAGTGACAATGATAAAGTGACAATGTTAAAGTGACAATGATAAAGTGACAATGATAAAGTGACAATGTTAAAGTGACAATGTTAAAGTGACAATGATAAAGTGACAATGTTAAAGTGACAATGTTAAAGTGACAATGTTAAAGTGACAATGATAAAGTGACAATGTTAAAGTGACAATGTTAAAGTGACAATGTTAAAGTGACAATGTTAAAGTGACAATGATAAAGTAACAATGATAAAGTGACAATGTTAAAGTAACAATGATAAAGTGACAATGTTAAAGTAACAATAATAAAGTGACAATGTTAAAGTGACAATGTTAAAGTGACAATGTTAAAGTGACAATGATAAAGTGACAATGTTAAAGTGACAATGTTAAAGTGACAATGTTAAAGTGACAATGTTAAAGTGACAATGATAAAGTAACAATGATAAAGTGACAATGTTAAAGTAACAATGATAAAGTGACAATGTTAAAGTAACAATGATAAAGTGACAATGTTAAAGTGACAATAATAAAGTGATAGTGTCATTGTAAACACTAGTGTTTCAGATTGTCAAAGCTCGCCAGTCGTATGATGGTCCAGCAGGTAACAGGCTGCATTTATCCTGATGATACGGGTGGCAGTGGGTGTTGACTATTTATCAGTCTAATGATAAATAGAGGCCTGGAGATACAGCCTGTTCTGGAGACTTCATGAGGGTGAAGAAATTGTGTATGGGATGGGTGGCATCCTTAATGATGTTTTGTTGTATGTGCAATGAGGGGACATCTGTCCCAGTGATCTGTAGAGTCTTTCCAAACCACCCAGCAATGCAGCAAGTTCACACACTCTCACAGTGCCTCTGTAGAGGTTATGGAGCATTTGTGAAATATACACTGAAATACTTACTAGTTATACTGAAAACAGCCCATGAATGAAACTCATGAAATATAGAAATTAATCTATCAAAATCATGAAATATAGAAATTAATCTATCAAAATCATAACAATAAAGGTCCAATTCTATTGGTCCTCTTCATTACACCTGTTCTACTTTGCAGCCAATCAGAGCGCGACCTCAAACACCTCCAAGATGGCGGCGTCCATCCGGGGCGGCTGTCGGTTCATCCCATGTTGATAAAATACGGCGATCATTCATCAACACAAAGTGACACACACTCATCGACACAACAGACAACATCGTGCTCAGTGTCCCACATCTGCTCATGTCGCTGAACGGCCCGGGGTCAGCTTTCATGAGAGAGAAACAGCGCGTCTTCCTGTCATGGCCACCGACAACAAGATTCATTTCTGGAGAAAACATGCAAAGTTTTCCGGAAGGTACATCTGTCATGTTTACGCTCTTTAAAGTATCTTAACGACGATCTTTTACGACCATGTTTATGCTTCAGCTCCGACCGCCTGCTTTGTTTACTAGACTCTGTGGCTGTGTGTCAAAACCTAGTGAGCTGCCTATCTAGACAACATCATCTGACGTCATAAGTTCACCTGTGATGCTCAAAAGTGATATTATTTGAGGCATGACGCAGTTATGATGTCATCAGCTTGTTGCCATGTGATAAAGTTATTGTTCATTATAATATTTACCATGGTAACCGTAGTACATGGGTAGACTAGTGTTGTAAGTTAGTCATCTAATCTTTCTCTTCAAAACTGGTCATAACTTTTTAATCTCAGTTAGATAAGAAGGTAGCTTGATCTCATTTAGAAAAATAAGACGGATTAGCCCTAACTAAGTGCTGCTTGCTTAGACTGGTTTAAACAAAGTTTAAGCAAAAAGTTAAAAGTTCGAGTTGAACAAAATCAGAGACAGATTCGTTTTTAAAGAAGGTTTCATACTCGGTAGTGACGATAACATTTGTTGCTGTTGGGTGAATCAGTTCATCTGACTCTGTATGAGTGACAGGTGATGACTTGCAGGAGGGTAGTGGTGATGACTTGCAGGAGGGTAGTGGTGATGACTTGCAGGAGGGTAGTGGTGATGACTTGCAGGAGGGTAGTGGTGATGACTTGCAGGAGGGTAGTGGTGATGACTTGCAGGAGGGTAGTGGTGATGACTTGCAGGAGGGTAGTGGTGATGACTGGGTGGTTTGGATGTTATATTGGGCAGTTGTGTAATCATCATAAGGAGGAACTCTCATACAGTCAATTTAGTAAGATTATCTGCTGTTACTGTGCATGTGTACAGCAGAGTCATAAACATTAACATAAACTCTTACTTAAAAGTCAAAATTTGCATTTTTGTTTATAGGTAAAATAACAATGATTCTGGATTAAAGCATGACATCCTTTCATGCCAAATAAGTGGGTAAAATGTTCTAACATTTTTCATGTAAAGTTTTTTCAGTGGCATTTTGGCACTGAGGCCAGGTTCATTTCTGACTGTTGTGTAGTTTTAGTTATCTTAATGATACTCTAGTTGAGGTGGTTGTCACTTCATGTACTTTGATTTGTCATTGACAATAGCTGTTGATAAGGTTGTTAACTTGACCATGACTTTAGTCATCTTAGAAATCTATACTCTGAGCTGTGGGTACAGTGTCTGATCTACAGTGTCTGATGAAGGATCGATCTGTGCTCTGAGCTGTGGTTACAGTGTCTGATCTACAGTGTCTGATGAAGGATTGATCTGTGTTCTGAGCTGTGGTTATAGTGTCTGATCTATACTACAGCATCTGATGAAGAATTAATCTGAGCTCTGTGTACAGTCTCTGATCTATACAACTGCGTCTGATGAAGAATTGATCTGTGCTCTGAGCTGTGGGTACAGTGTCTGATCTACAGTGTCTGATGAAGGATTGATCTGTGCTCTGAGCTGTGGTTATAGTGTCTGATCTATACTACTGCGTTTGATGAAGATTTGATCTATGCTCTGAACTGTGGTTATAGTGTCTGATCTATACTACAGCGTCTGATGAAGAATTAATCTGAGCTCTGTGTACAGTCTCTGATCTATACTACTGTGTCTGATGAAGAATTAATCTGAGCTCTGTGTACAGTCTCTGATCTATACTACTGTGTTTGATGAAGAATTGATCTGTGCTCTGAGCTGTGGGTACAGTGTCTGATCTATACTACAGTTAGGTCTTCTGAGTGGGGTACAGCTCTATCGTCTGATGAAGAATTGATCTGTGCTCTGAGCTGTGGGTACAGTGTCTGATCTATGTTACTGTGTTTGATGAAGGATCGATTTATGCTTGAGCTCTGTACGTCTCTGTACTACAGCGGCTGTGGAATTGATCTGTGCTCTGTGTAAGTCTCTGATCTATACTACAGCGTCTGATGAAGAATTAATCTGAGCTCTGTGTATTCTGATGAAGATTAATCTGAGCTCTGTGTACAGTCTCTGATCTATACTACTGTGTTTGATGAAGGATCGATCTATGCTCTGAGCTCTGGGTACAGTCTCTGATCTATACTACAGCGTCTGATGAAGAATTGATCTGTGCTCTGAGCTGTGGGTACAGTGTCTGATCTATACTACAGCGTCTGATGAAAGATCGATCTATGCTCTGAGCTGTGGGTACAGTCTCTGATCTATACTACAGCGTCTGATGAAGAATTGATCTGTGCTCTGAGCTGTGGGTACAGTGTCTGATCTATGTTACTGTGTTTGATGAAGGATCGATCTATGCTCTGAGCTCTGTGTACAGTCTCTGATCTATACTACTGTGTTTGATGAAGGATCGATCTATGCTCTGAGCTGTGGGTACAGTGTCTGATCTATACTACAGCGTCTGATGAAGGATCGATCTATGCTCTGAGCTGTGGGTACAGTGTCTGATCTATACTACTGTGTCTGGGCTCACAATGAGGTGGATCTTTTGCAGCTGGATGACATATAGTGGGCGTGGCATGAGTGGTTGAGGGGTGGGGCCACGTTCTCTCTGCTTATCTCTTCTCAACAGAAAGACAGATGATGTAGTGTTGATATCGGATACCTCTCAACAGCTGTTTGTTCCCTGCCAGACAACTGTAGAAAGACGCATGAAAAGACATTACACAGAGAAGTTTTTTCATGTGACTTTAATGACGTTGTTAAGGGAAGTTCATTATTGTTTTCTTTTATATGTCTATTAAAGTGTTATGTAGCATAACAAACACTACATATGTAAGATAACGGTGCCCTCTGGGAAACTGCTCACTTACTCAGATATGCTCCTCGCTCACAACCCAATGTTTAATGCAAATGCAGGCCGTTTGCTTACATATCTGGAAGTAATTTACCTTTTATTCATAAAAATTGATGAGCCGTGTTTCAAATACATTGTGCTGCTTTAGCCAATTATCCTGCGGCCCCATTTGCACATAATACATTAAGAACTGGGAGGGTTACAGCTGAATTGTTATCAACAGAACAAAGGAGCTTGTAAAAAGCAAACTGTTAATTTTCTTTTCAACAACATGACTGTACCGATTGCCCTGTTACCCTGAAGATTCTGCTTAGCACTGCAGTGTTTGGACTTATTTCACCATTATACCGGAAATTGTGCCATAACTTACAACAGCCTCCAATATTCTGGAGTTTAACTAATGTGTTTGTCTTTTAGTAATGTGGAGGAACCAACCTTTCTCTGGCTTTTTAATATGAGGTATATTTTCTGCTGTCACTGCTCAAGAATTGGCTGAAATTTTCTCTTTTGCCTCTGTTTCTGAACAGAGCTGGATGATATATATCGAGTACTCACAGTATGCTTTATCCTCATTGATTTTGTAATATAAATTTGCATCTTGTATACAAAAAGCCACATTGTGAGTATTACAATCAATATGAGCTTTTTATTTAGCCATTGAGTTAGCCAAAGACTGTGTCATTAGATTCATTTCACACGGCAATTATGAGAGCGTTTAATGCTGTTTTATAGTGTTTGTGCCACAAGAGTCACCATATGGAACTGGCAAAAAATGTTTTACAAACAAGTGATATTTTTTGCAATGGATGGAGAGGGAGGAGCCAACAAATGTCTGGCATATATGGGAGCTGTTTAAAAAACCTCCCATGATATGCCAGGTGAACATGCATTCAGAGATGTACAGTAATCTAGACAAATGCTGGCTACTTTAAAGAAGTTCAAATATATCAAATAAATGTTTTTTAAAAAATTTGATAATTCCCATGAAACAGTGCCACAATTGTGTTGACCACATTGTGATGACATAACTATTATTCTTATTGTGGAAAATAATATGTAATCATGCACAGATGTATCCTGAGCTTTGACCGGTACTGGTGTTTGTGGTCCAGCTCTGTTTCATTCTCTCTCTTCAAAGCCAACACCAGCTTTTCTTTCTCTCAGCTTACAGCCGGTATATGGAGCACAGCACCCTCCTCTGGATTCACTCACACACCGTCAGTAAGTGCTGCTAGCTGTCTGCCTGTCCTCTCACGCACTCTTCTTTTTGTAATGTCCGCTCATTCTCTTCAGTTCTTTTTTAGGTTCCATCAGTAAGCATGTTTTGTGAGTGCAGGATCTTTTGGATCTGTTTGTCATATATTTTGGTCACATTTTATTTGTGATGTGCTATATTTTGGCTGTAGTAACACACTGTATGTCATTTTATGTATTTTGTGCTATATATCTGCTTTTTAAAGTTGTTTGTTTGCAACATTTTTCAGATTTAAAGACACTCCAAAGGTCGGCAGTGCGAGCACCAAATCCAAAAAGCTGTCAACGTTCCACGAGTTTGCACGAAGTACCAGTGATGTGTGGAACATTGATGATGAAGAGGATGATGGTATATTCGGCCTCAAACAGACCTCATCCTCACCTGTCCAATCACGATCCATGCCTCAGACTCCTTGCCTCAAACTCTCCAAAGTTCTAGAGGACACAGAGCCACAACCCCGCCCACCAGACAGGCAGGAGCCAATCAGCAAAAAGCCTGATCAAGATCAACTGGATGTTGAGATTGCTTCAGCCAATGGCAGGGTGGTGAAGTCGTGTAGTGATGCCCAGCTGAGTGTTAATGCAGGTTTGCAATTATCTGCTTTTTATGAGCTATAACATTTTAAAGAGCTGTTTAACATTTATGTAAAATCATAGGCTTTTTCAAATATGTTTAAAGGCCCATTGACTATGATTTACATAATGTATAAATAATGCGTCTTTGTCTTTTTATTCTGTGTTCCATTTAGTACGCAATAATCTGCAGAAACAGCAGTCACTTCCTGTTCGGCCCGTCATACCGTTGGTTGCCCGCATTTCAGACCAAAACGCCTCAGGAGCTCCACCCATGACGGTGAGAGAGAAAATGCGATTGGATAAATTCAAGCACCTGCTTGCCAGCCCCAACACAGACCTGGGTAAGTTAAATACACCAGCTAGTAAATCCTGTTGAATTTGTTTTAGCATCAAAAGTTGATGCTAAACAAATCTTGTTGTTTAAAAAAAAGAGGTATATGTCCATTGGGACAAATTGGACACATGGATTACTTGTTTTGACTTGCTATTATAACTGCGATGTATTTTTAAAATGGCTAGCACACATCTGCCTTTCAGCAAAAACTACTTGGCGATCATTACATCACCTAATTAATATTCATGAGCCAGTTGCTAAGGATTACAATGTTTCTCCCCACAATTCTCTCAGGCTGTTTCTATTCCCCTGGCTGACCGTAAAATATTGCAGTCCTTCCTTTATAAGACCATTTCAAAAGCACCTCGCTCTCTCGCCTGTTTCTCTGCCTCCAGGAATCTCTTTGCCAGGTAAAATGGTGTTGGATGGCAGGATGGATGAATCTCATGGTGTTATCTCAGTTTTCCTGAATTCATGCTGAGAGACCCTTCTGTTCGCTCCGTGTTTTCCAACCGTTCGTGTCTTCGAGCGCACCTGTGAGCTGCCGGAGCACAAACAAGTTGTGCACGCATGTTTGCTCATTTGTGCGGCTGATACTCTAATGATCTTATCAAAGAAACCCACTCTTCCTCTCTTCATAATGAAGTTTCAGCCTCCGCAGGCTCCCAGCTTCCTGAATGACAGGCCCAAATCACGAGGAAATGAGACTCATCATTCATTGGAGGAAAATAATGGCTGTGCACATCTTTTTCAGAAACGTCTCGTGATATAGTTGGAGTGGTTCCTCGCACAGAATCCTGAGTTCATATTGGCTTCAGAGATCTTTCATCATTTCGTTATTGTATTATGCTTGGTAGGTGTCCAATACTGTTAGAATTTCAGGAGCTTTGATATCAGGCTGGTGTTTGTTCTAACTCAGAACAACCCAGGTGCCAGATGTTTCTCGGCGAGTCTTGTTCTATCTGAGAAGATATGTTCTATCTTCTAATAGAAGACACCTCGAGTGCTGGGCAGGAGTTTGTGAAAATGAAATATTCTATAAGTAGAAATCTTCAATGTAGACCTCAGCAGCTGGTCTGACATTGTCTGCCTGCAAAGGGAGCTTATCAGCATAACAACAACAAAATTAAAACAATGCTAGCATGAGTTAAAATGTTCCACTTAATAAAAATAAAGATTATCTTAAATTCACTGAAGTTCATCTTGTTTTCATGACAACAACTGTCTATGCATTTGCATATAAATCAGTCGAACCTGCTTCATCTACATGTGCACTGTTAGATCATATGTGCTCTTCAGCCATAATTTTTAAAATCGATGTTCAGGTCAAATACCAGCCGTAACAGTGTTATTGGAGTTACCGTAGATCAAGGTGCCAAAGCTGTGAATGTGGGATTGTGTTTGCTCATTAAAAATAATTGTTTATTGACTTACAGGTGTAGAGCTGTATATTAGTGTGTCGCCTGTCCTGTGATGAAAGATGAGGGTTTATGCCAAGGACATTTTGCATGATGTCCCATCACAGCATACAGATTAATTGTTGATGCTTTGAACTGCTAATTTAATTTTGATTCTATTTGAATAAATGAATGTGTTATATGTGTGTTGTCAAGCACATAGTAATGTGTGTTCATCTGTTTTCTTTCTTATACAGAGGAGTTACGAAAGCACAGTTGGTCAGGAATCCCGCGTGAATTTCGGCCAATCACCTGGAGACTTTTATCTGTAAGTTTCAACTAGTTTGTTTGATTTTTACATTTACACCTTTTATTCGAGTTGACCGAGGTGAGAAGACTGAAAATAATAAGGAGATGTAAGCCGAACTCAAACATGTTGTCATCCAAATCACTCGGTTTACACTTCAGGTTTAAAGCGCATGCACTGATGACTAGCTTACAGCATTGCAACCAAAACTGACTCCCCTGCTTCTGATTTGTTCATACACTGGAAATGCTGCTTCCTGATTGGCCTTTATCTGTAAAACCCGCCCCACACCTGACCCTAATCCTAACCGTAGGGAGAATCAGAAAAAAAAAAAAAAAAAAAAAAAAATATAAATTTTTTTTTTTTTTTTTTTTTTTTTTTTTTTTTTTTTTTTTTTTTTTTTTTTTTTAAATTTATTTTAAAAAAAAAAAAAAAAATTTTATTTTTTTTTTTTTTTTTTTTTTTTTTTTTTTTTTTTTTTTTTTTTTTTTTTTTTTTTTTTTTTTTTTTTTTTTTTTTTTTTTTTTTTTTTTTTTTTCTCCCTTTTCTTTTGTTTTTTTTTTTTTTTTTTTTTTTTTTTTTTTTTTTTTTTTTTTTTTTTTTTTTTTTTTTTTTTTTTTTTTTTTTTTTTTTTTTTTTTTTTTTTTTTTTTTTTTTTCGGGGGGGGGGGGGGCGCTTTTGGGGGGGGGGGGGGGGGGGGTTTTTTTTTTTGGGGGGGGGGGGGGTTTTTGGGGGTTTTTTTACCCCCCTTTTTTTTTTTTTTTGCCTTTTTTAAAAAATAAAAACCACCACCCCCCCGGGGTTTTTTTTTTCCCTTTTTTTTTTTTTTTGGTTTTTTTTTGGGGGGTTTGAAACAAACTTTTTTTTTTTTTTTGTTTCGGGGGGTGGATGTGCACTGAAAGAAAGCTAACGTGCGAACAAAAGCGTTTTGTCTTACGGTTGTGTATGCAGATTGTAATTACAAAGAGCATGTGATGCTTTTAGGGCATAAAGTGCCCACAATATTTTCATGTTATGTGTAAAGCAGCATATTTGCTTTTATATGTTTTTGCGTTTATGTACGTGTGTGTGTATATACATGTATCAAGCCTTGCTAATTGGTTAGTCTTTGTGGCCCATTCCTTCTATCCATGTAAGTAAACGTTTACAACTTCCAGGTAATACAGAATGCAAAATCTGCAAAGACCTCTGAATCACAATGGAAACCTGATGAGAGATGGTTTTAAATTCCTGTGTGGAATTTAATAGCATTATAATAGTTTGAAGGGCTGCTGATGGGACGGATCCGAACGAACGCCTGGACTGTGCGCTTATGCATTTATAACTCGCCTGAAGCAACAGACGTGTGCAGAATTCAGAGTCACATTCTGAATGTACGTTATTATTTATGTATTTCAAGCAGTTGGCAACTTATTAAAATGAGTTGAAAACAATAGAGGGGAAGAGGTTTTGAAATCCTGTTTTTTAGAAACAGGACAAAGAGTCATGACAGCCGTCTAACTGACAGCTTTAACACCCACACGTCTACTCTGAAAACACGCCACACTTGTTGCCGTCTCTTTAGAGACGTCTGTAGCTACTAACTATGTGCTTGCACAATTGCATCCTGCCTGCATGTTAGTTTACTTGCTGCATGATCAGAAGTTTAATGCTTCTGTCAGAGTTGTGAATATATTCTTGACTTATAAAGTCTAGTTTACTTTGAGACCCGTATTTTTAACTTTTTAGTTAGGGGTGGTTACTAGGGTACTCAAAACGGTTATGATTATTACCAGTGATTAAAGTAAGGGTAACAGATGTGTTAAACTTTAACACTTAACTGTGGTAATGCTACATATATCTGCAGATCTGTAAATCTAGTTGCCCATAATGTCGTTTGTGGATTTAATTGTAACAGACCATCTGGTTAGAAGCTTTTACATTTTTCATTATATGAGCACCACAACAATAAGCAGAGAGGACAAAATCAACTCAGGTCATGTATTTTCTATACATTCTTTTGTACAAGTATATATATTACAAAAACACAATACAGAGAGTCATTGTATTGAAATTTCTATATACTACAGAAAGCTTTTTTTGATCAAGTAGTTATTCTTACATTGCAGCAACCATGTTGAAGAGAATTTACATAATGAGATTTTACATAATGCTTTATTATCTTACAGTGTCTCCCATTTGGAAGACAAGGAGGAAGTATGCATACAACAAATTCCCTTCTTGGAAGACTTGGATATTCCCATGGAAATCTTATTTCCTCTCTCCCTGTTGTTTTTTCAGGGCTACCTTCCAGCCAATCAGGAGCGGCGGGATCTAGTTCTCCAGAGGAAGAGAGAGGAGTATTTCGGCTCCATTGAGCAGTATTACCACTCTAAAACAGATGAGAACCACAGAGACACGTATCGACAGGTACTATTACTAAGTAACCTCAAACAGCATGGCCACAGACCGCCCATGAAGTATTTAAAACCCAACAAAATGACAGTTTTGCAGGAATCCTTTAAAAATTTACAAGGTGACTACCACAATGAGCTCTTACGTAGACGTATGTAGACCAGATTTAATGCCAATAATTGTGTAAGTTCCTGAGTATCTACAAAGACATGGTTCCACTGACCTGAGTTTCCAAATAAACCGCCAAAGAAAGGCTGTCGATTTGTGTTTGGTTTGTTATATTTGAATGGTGTATTCATTTCCTGCTTTTAATTAAATCAGTTCTAATTCTTGAAGGCTAAAAGCAAATAGTGGATGTCCTGCTGTTGTATAGATAGATAGATAGCTAGATATACTATTGATCCTGGAGAAGAAATTTAGTGGGAAAACAAGCTGCTAGTAAGCAGTGATACCTAATCACAGTGCATTTGAACAGCTGAAATATTACCTCAAACTTCACTGATAATGGTTGAACCTGAGTGTGAATTGAACCCGGTAGATGTTATGATGTTATGATTCAGGATTGTAAATTAAGCTTGACCTGAATCTGTCAAAAATATGTATTTATATTTTAATCATGGCTGTTTATCTGTAAAGCAACTTCAGCTAACTTCGACCACACCCCCTCTCTCTTAAACTCCGCCCTTCAAAGACACATCAGCCAGCTTCTGTTTTTTTCAAACCACTTTCTCATGACTTTAGGGTTTTGAAGATGCAGTTTAGCCCATTCCTGCTTATTCGGGCTCATTTGTAGTTCTGCCGGCACTTTTCTTCACTGCTGGGATATTGTCTCTGAGCAGTGTGAGGTAAAGTGTCTCAGTCAGAGACACAGTGGTGCTAACTCATGAATAAACCCTGGCAGGATGAACGGTACTAAAAACTGAGAGATAAAACAGACTGTAAATGTCTCCTGTGCAGATAAGATAGATATTACACTACTTAAAATCATTTTTTAATCAGTGCCTTTAGGTTTTATTGTAAAAAATATGTAAACGTCTGTAAAATAAGATGCCTTCACCCAAGAGACATAATTGTGTGAGATATTAAAACTTCTCTAGACTTTCTATACAACTTTAAACGCACACACACATATATATATGATGGACATTATCATGGGCAGAAAAACCTTGCTGTGAAGGTGCTAAGAAACGTCATGCAAAACTTCTTCCAAAATCAGAGCGTTCATTACTAATCTTTCTTTTTTCAGGTTTTTATTTAATACATTTTCAATTAGTCACGTAAAATAAATATTTAAAAAGATATTAAACTCCGATGACTTCTCTGACAGTTACTTTGGATTTTGAGTGTTTAACCCCATACATGACCATGGCATTTTTATTCTAGATAAATATAAATTTAAACAAAATGCTGAGTTTCTAATCTTTCTGCTCTGAGTCTTTAAAATATCCCACAATGCACTGCATTGAACCATATCTGCAGTGAGTCAGTCAAGGTTATACCTGCCAGAAAGCTGTAACACCCAGATGTTGTGAGTTGAGATCGATATGCTTATGGGCAGTAAAGCTCGGGTTAATGGTGCAGGACCAGTAGCTGATTGCTATTCCCTGCTTTCTCTGCACCCGGGGCCCATCGGTCCCCAGCCTCTCGTTTCATCTACTGCAATACAGATCGGACACAGACCTTTAAAAGGATTTATATGGTCATACAGAGCTGTTGCACTGGCCTCTGGCTGTCTGCAGAGCAACATTAAATGACCTTTTAGTGTGGTCACAGTCAGGAGAGGGTAGAGAACTGCACAGAATACAAGTGGACAGCACTTCAGTGGCCGTCCAGTGACCTGCATTGCTATAGCACAGAGCCGTCTTAAAGGATGCGATGGAGGAAAGAATAGAAACAGGAGAGAGAATACAAAAACAACCAGATGAAAGGAAAGAATTGCTAGCTGAAAGTGGCGTTGCACATTTTCCATGAGAATTCTTTCAGGTTTCGTGCGTAGCTTGTTATGAACCTGATCAATACCGCGTGCTGTTTGGGCCCTGATGGTTTTCTTCCATTTACTGGAAGGGAAGAGGCACATGTAACTCCATTTGGTGCTTTGGGGGTATATTGATTGACTTTCTTATTTTCACCCGAGTCACCTGTGTGAGTCGGTAAGTGGTTTGCATGGGTGTGTGTTAGAGTTTACCTGTGTGTGTGTGTTTCCACAGATTCACACTGATATCCCGAGGACGAACCCTTTGATTCCGTTGTTCCAGCAGATGCTGGTGCAGGAGGTGGGTGACCCTCTTCATCTGAACGGACACTTGAGTCTCTGTGCAGCTGTCACAGATGCCCACAAGCGCTGCACGTCTAATGCCTTCACAAACCTGGAGGAGAGTTTGCTGTTCTGGATAGATTTTCATTTGTGTCAGTCAGCAGGTGTCTGAGTGACTGAGTGTCGTGTCATTTACAGAACAGCAGGGGGTGCTGTGGTGTTTTAACATTGTAAAAATGGAAAACATTTTAAGAGTTTAGAAATGGAGCTGGGATTGTTATTGAAATTTTAATTACACACGATGGTAAGAAGAATTTATTTAATTAAAGAAAACTCAACACAATGGCACAACAAAGAAATAAATTAGTCCAAGTTTTGTAACAAAAGATAATTACATAATATTTGTGCTTTTTCAGTGTTTAAAAAGAAGAATATGTTTTTTCTCCGCTGATTAAGCTTTGTTCGATACTGTGAAAATAAATGAAAACTGTGAAACAAAAATTGTTTTCAGCTAACATAACAACATCCATATGTTGTTTTTATGGTAACCCATATGATTATGGTTAATTTATAATGTATTTATGTCAGGTATTAACAGCTACACTTACAGTTGTCAAATAAATAATCTCAGAATGTCTACCTTCTTGAATTCATATTGGAATTACAATGCGTGTTTATATCCGGTTTAAATCATCAGTTCAGTTCAGAGTTACACACTTGAGGCGCAGCTGTACTGAGGAGGCAGATATCTGGTTGAGTGAGTGTGAACCTGTTGCTTTTGTCAAAAGTGTAAATTAGGCAGCAATGAACTGCTGAAAGTCCACAGTAATCACAGCTCTTACGACAAATGAATCATTGTGTGTTATTGTCTTTGTTTTTCAGGTGTTTGGAAGGATTCTGTTCATCTGGGCCATCCGACACCCTGCTAGTGGATATGTGCAGGGCATCAACGACCTAGTCACACCATTTTTTGTGGTTTTCCTTTCTGAATTTGTTGGTAAGTCATTGCCTAACACATGGACCAGTCGGGTCATCTGGCACTGATCTTTTGCCTAGCTAACAGTGTGTTGATGTCTGTGATTTGTCAAAGGTGGAGACCTGCAAACAGACAGGTGATGGACTGACAAACAGGACTGGACAATGTTCTATGAATATAAACAAACTGACAGTGTTCTGTCAGGTGAACCTTTAGACAAAAATGACAGATGCACAGATTCTGAGAATTAATTATATTAGAAGCTGTGAGGGCCACACATGGATGGAGAGATAGACAGGTGTGGGGAAAGAGACACAAAAGAGGTGAGGAAGACAGATGGAAGGTAAGGTTGACAGTGAGAGAGCAGGACATATAGACATAAGGAAAGGGTTGACAGACATGATAGAGAGACAGATGGGGAGAGAGACTGATGGAATATGAAAAGAGGCAGAGAAAGAGACAGACAGATGGAAGGGGGCAGAAAAACTGAGTGAGAAGCAGAGTAATGGCAGACAGATGGAAGCAGACAGAAGAAATGGAGCCAAGAAGAGAAAGACAGGGAGAGCAATATAGAAGGGAAATAGAGAGGCAGACAGGTATACAGACAGACAGTCAGAGGGGAAAATAGAGTCTCTTGTTCTCATTGTTATTCTCTCTCCAGCAGCACTCTGCCCCTCCCTTCTGTATTTATTTCCTGTCGTCTCATCTGAAGGTTAATTACTTATGGATAGTTCAGGATTACAGAAGAACAACAGCAGACTCATTGATCTCTCTGCTGCGCTGCTGCTGCTGCAATGACACCAGGACATACCCACAGATTACCTGGATCACCAATCGATTTCTCTTTTTCTCCTGTCTGTCGGTCTCTTGCTCGCTTGCCTGCAGTTCTCTCTCTCTTCTCATCCCTCTTTTCTCCACAAAAGCTCATTTACCGAAAAGCAGATTTTTCATACTGAAGCATTCGGTTCATTTTGTGGGGCCGCTCTGTTTCTAATTTATTTGCGAATGTGTGTGTGTCAGTGCCGCAGGTTGAATGAGCTGCATTGATCCTCTGGATTTAAGTGTTTACAGACGCTTGCGAGGGTGCAACCTCGCGGTGGGGGGCTCGACCCACCAATCGATGCATCTGAACGAGCCTCAAGATCCCAACACGCTATCGGTGGGAGATAAAAGAGAGGGGTTCAAGCCCGCAAGTAACACCCACCCCCCGCACCCCCATGAGCACTCACCTCCGCTAGCCACCGCGCACCTGAGGCTGAGGGGTGGCCGCAGCCAGGGTTTCACATTCTTACATATTTAGCTGCCTTTAAAAGTCACCATTCTCATCAACTTCCATTCCACCCTGCACTGTTTTTCTTGGATGGCATGGCTCAGTGGCTTTCTGGGGCTCCTGTGCGAGCTTTTTAGCTTTCTGCAGAGACTGTCCTCTTGAGAGAGAGAGAGCATGCAGGCGGGCGGGCGAAAGTATTGGCGCTTCACACTTAGCTCAATATCAGTGAGCAGTGTTTTAAAGTGTAGCCGGCAGGTAGGAGAGTCACAGCGCCCTTCGGTTTAACGTGTTGATATTGATGCACCGAAAGGATTTGAAGTGGAGAGAGAGAACGGGCAAGAGAGACAGAATATTCTCAAAGGATAAATCATCACATTTACCCTGACAGCAAAGAGGACAGCAGGGAAATCTCCTCTGTAAAGCATCAATGCCCGCTCACTTGGCCTCTCCCTCTGTCTCCCTCTCTCTCCCTCCCTCCCTCCCTCTCCTCTCACTCTTTCTCTCTCTGTCTCTCTTTCCCTCCCTCTCTCCCTGCTCTGTCCCTCTGTCTCTTCCTCTGCCTCTCTTTCTCTCTCTGTCTCTCTTCCCCTCCCTCTCTCTCCCTCTCTCTCCCTTCCTCTTCTCCCTCTCTTTCTTTACTCTCTCTCTGTCTCTCTTCCCCTCCCTCTCTTTCTCACTTCCTCTCTTCTCTCTCTCTCTCTCTCTCTCCCCCTTCCTCCCTCTCTCCCTACTCTGTCTCTCCCTCTGCCTCTCTTTCGCTCTCTATGTCTGTCTCTTTTTTTCTTTTTCTTTTGCTCTCTTTCTAGACCTCTCACACATGCATTCATGTTTATTACTGTACAGGAAGTGTGATATTCTCACCTTTTTATTTATTGCCTTCCTCATTTATGGACCGTTTTTTGTGTGTCACACTTCTAGTGGTAGATGGCTAGTCTTTCTCGGACTAGTTTGTTGTATAATGGCTTGTTAATCAGATCTCACAGTTGTTTGTATCATGAAATGTCCAGCTTCTAGTGGTTTGAGGCTTTTTTTAAAACATTATGATAAAAGAAATCCACATTCAGTAGATGACTGAATTCAGTAATATTCATCCAAACAGATATTTTTCCAACCAAGTAGCTCCAGGCTGTTTACTGTTGCCAAGATACTTGGTGTATTAAAAGAATAGGTCACCCAAAAAACCCTCACATTATTTTCTCACTCTTGTGCTGTTTCAAACCTGTCTGACTTTTTTCCTTTTTGGATCACAGAAATTCTGAATACTGTGTGGGTCATTTTTCCATGCGAATTCCAGGTTTCAAAAAGGACATAAAAGACTCATCAAAGTGGTTCATGTGACGTGTGCTTTATTTAAAGCCTTCAACAGGCAAACGATAGCTTTGAAGGTGAAACAGTCTGACAAATGATGTCATTAGACTCTGATGACCAAATCCTGAATAGAATCTGACCAGTCTGATTGATGAGCGAATCATTCATGGTGTTATGATCCAGATCACCTGATTCATTAAAAAATGTCATCATAAAAATAATTTGCGAGTCCTGTTTGACAAGTTTTATGATTATTTTTTGATACTTGGTGTTTCTCAGTTCCGCTTGAAGCTTGAAATCGTAAGTGCCCGTTCGCATGAGCTAATTCCATGGAAAAGATCAACCAGTGGGTCCTGCGAAATGTCTCCTTTTGTGTTTCACAGCAGAAAGTGATTTGTGCATGTCTGGAATAACATGCGAGTTGGAAATTAATGGCAAAAATGTTCAGTAAACAATTCTTTTTTCAGTTCTTTCAAGCGTGCATCTATCAGAATGTCTTGTGCGCTGCTTCAAATACAGCTCATCCAATCACAATATAAAGCTTTAAAACACGGACCATTTAATGCTCAATCTAAGTCATAGATGGTGACAGAGGGGCGACTGAAAGATCAGAAATTCGGAGGCGGACGAGGCTGTTTGAGGCACGCCACAACAACGCCTGTACCTAACGGGTAAATAAAAGGTGGCAGCCTCTTTTTGTGCCACAAAGTGGATTTCCCCTGAATACACTACAGCAGCTTTATACAGCAGCCCAGTGTGTGTATCTGTGCTTGAAGTTTTAGAGTGATGTGGAAATGCAGAGAGCTAAATGGATCGGGAAACTCTCCAGTGCTGTGGCCGGTGACATATGGACTGGCCCATGACCGGCAGGGCACCACACGCTTCATTTGTGCTCCAAAGAGGGCCATTTACTTCGCTTTTCCAGTTTTTCTTTCTGCCAGCCCCTTCCTGTCGGTCTAAATCCATTTTTTCTGAATCCCACCCTGGCTCTTGCTCGGCCCACTTCATCTGTTCCTCCTGCTGCAGTGCAGAGATTTACTGACATTTTGACTGGAGAGAATTTGAGCGGAGATGTTTTCAGCTGTACCTCTGCCCTCTGAGAAACACCACGAGAATGAATTTCTGTGTAAATACTTTCCTTGCATAATTTGTCCAAATATGTTTTTCAATGAATGTCTCCAAATTTCTGCAGTGTTGCATTTCTTTGTTGCATTCTTTGTTTCATACTATCCATGCTAATGTAGTATGCAAGTTTAGAATTGGTACATTCCAAATTGTAGTACATTAAAACTAGTATGCCAAAAATGCCCAGCTTATGTTTCCTTTCGCCCTCCCCTCAAAGCGCTCTCCAAAGCAACGCCTCCTCCAACACATGAACACATACAGAGTTTATCAGGCTAGTAGGGCATCCTATCATTGCATTCGGACCGAATCTACTGACTGCAGCTTCCACAGAAAATGTAAATGTGTATAAATATATTTAGAGCACTTTACTTAGTGATTGCTATCAGGATGTGAGGAGACTTTCAACCAGCAAAAACAAAATGTTTCTGGAGCAAATCGCTCCGACTGTCTTTAACAGGTAAACTGTATTCTTGTTATTGTGTAGTAGAAGTTTTGAAATTGGGACGCAGTCTGAATCTGATTAAAGTCGCATCAAAAATCTCAGAGTGGCAGCTTTAGCCGAGTATCTGCAGTTGATCGTGAGCGTGTTTTCTGCATTGTTGCTTCAACCTTGCATCTGACCTTCTTCTTATCTGCAGTTCAGCTCTCATGTTCTGCAGTAACAGTTGCGTGATTGACTGAATTGCTTTGGCAACATGCACGCTGAATGCAAACATGCCCCGAGTGCTCTCTCTCTCTCCATCTCTCTCCCTGTCTCTCTCTCATTCACTTTACTCAGTGCTTCTTCAAAATAGCTCCTTGTCTTCCCCCCTTTCCCAATCCTCCATCCAGAAAAGAGAGAGAGAAGGAGAGAGAGCACTGCATTAGTCGTGTGGTGAGCGGCACGCAGAAGTCTTTTCCAGCCAGGTCTGGGTCTCTGGGGCATAATATGTGTATCAGCATCATTTAGCACATGCTGTTTAAAGAGTGGAGAAGGTCAGAGCTGCGAGTGAAAGCCTGCGGAGAGAGACAGAACCGGGGGACAGACTTGATGAATGTGTTGAATAAAGGATGCAGTTTGCTGCCTAATGATCTAATGGTTGCGTGCTGTCTGTGCATGCAATGCACATCAGAACACCAGCGTCTGCGAGTAAACTCAGAACGCAGGGCGCATGCAGTGCGTGTGATGGGGTGGGAAGTGTCACAGTTCTTAATCTGAGCCTGACATGGAGAAAGTAATAAGCTGCAGTTTGGTCAAATTCATTCATTAGATCTCTGTATTGAACCCTGTGTGTGTTGATGTTATAAATGTGACTAACTGTGTGTTATTTTGTGTTTCTTTGTGTTCGTTTTGTTAGAGGAAGATGTAGAAAATTTTGAAATGGCGAGCTTACCACTGGACACGCAGAGAAACATTGAAGCAGACAGCTTTTGGTGCATGAGTAAACTGCTGGACGGGATTCAGGTTTGTGTTTAATCAATGTTAAACTGATTCATTCAGTTCATTCATTCACTCATAAATGCTCAATGTTTTTACAGTGTTTCAATTCTATTGCTCCTGAGAAATAAGCACAGTAATCATTCCATATTCACTTGATTATCTCTAAAGCTGTCTGGAATTTGTTATAGATCATTGGACATGACATTATGGTTATTATGGCATTGATCTGTCTCCAGTTGGGGGAGGTACCTACCGTCATACAAAGTGGTGCCACAACCAAACAAACACAGCCAGTCTTTCTCTTTGTGTCTTTGTATTCAAGCTAAACCCTGCAGTGGTCATTATGTCCTTTTGTGCTTTCCCAAAACAGAGTTAAGTACAAAATAAAAAAACGCTCTGATGAACTAAAGAGCCTGTCTGTGTTATGCTTAACATGGAGGATAAGACACTTGCCTCGGGGAAGGGAGACAGGAAGATCTTCAGCTGGCGTTCCCTCGAGAATCACTTCCTGTTATGTCGAGGCATTCATCTGCAGATGGGTGCAAAGGTCAGACACAGACTGGTGTCAGGTCGTCCTACAGGCCGAGCTTTGTGGTGCTCATTGGTTGAGCAGAACCGGCTGAAGGGCAGAACGCACGTACGGATCAGAACACAGAATGTGTCTTCCTGTGCAGTCGTCCCCCTGGGCTAAAACACAAATCACAGCGCAGCATGCGGCCACTGGCCCTTAATGACCCACAGCAGAAGAGGAACAGAGTTATACATTATTATGAAATAGCCATAAATGTGATGCTGCAGCCCCGCTGGTAATTCAGCTGGTATTGAGGCTAACTGATATGGGCTGTTAAAAAATCAAAACAAGATTAAAGACATGCACATGTAGATGCGATGAACATCACTGATCACGTTTCATGACCTTTAAGAATAGTATTTATTATTTATTAAGTGTTTAATAGTTTAAATTCTTGTTACCACCTTTTTACCATCTCCGTCGTCTTTTAATTTTTTTTACCGTTTTGTCTCTTTACACTTTCTGCATTTACGCTTCCTCACAACCTCAAAAAACATCACTCTCCTGTTACACTTTTAAACACTTTTCATACGGAGGTCAAAGCGGTGTGTGAAAGCCCCGATTTGAGACACGAATGAGGGCATTACAAAAATGACAGAAGAACTGTTCTATGTTCTAAAACAGCCTGTGTTTTTCTCTCTCAGGACAACTACACCTTCGCCCAGCCTGGGATTCAGACTAAAGTGAAGGCGCTGGAGGAACTCGTCAGCAGAATAGATGGTATGAAGATCATGTTCCCCAACACCATCGTTCATCAGCAGCTTTTACTCACACAGTCTGGAATTCACTCAAAGTTTCACGCAAAAACAATAGTGTGCTTTGAGTTTTTTTTTCTTTTTGAGTGTAACTGCTCATGTTGCTGTAGGCTTCATTCATTGTGTGGAAAAGAAGAACTTTCATCTACATCAATGTTTCTCAACCTGGGGGCCTGAAGATGACTTTAAATGATTTAAAATCAGACAAAACGAGCATTAAAATAATCTAAAGCAATTAAAAGCTAGATATTTCTTATTGTTTTAGATATTTGAATCTAAAAACCTTTATGCTGAGCTCTAGAAAGGTGGGTCTTCATAGTGTTAAGCTTAAAGTCCTAGGAGGTTGAGCTCCACTGGTCCAAAGTTTCTCTTTTTGTGTTTCTACACAAGCCATAGAGGTATTCAGCAACATGAGGGGAACTGATGATGGCTTTGATTTTTGGGTGAGATGTTTCACCTGATTTGTTCAGGACAGCTGGTCCTGGCATGGTTAGGTGGCAAAGCGGCGTGTAATTACCTTTTCAAGCTATGCCATTTTAAGTTTGTGTTTGTGTCTTTTGACATTTTAACAAAGCCATAACAGCAGCTTATATGTATTTTTTTGGACTGTTGGTGTTTTCGTAGCTATTGTTGCACTGAGGAGCACAACACATTTTGAAAGGTTTCTAAGAATAGCTCAAAAGCAGCGTCAAAACGAGTTCGGGCCGACCGTGTGCCATTTTTCTGCTTTTCGTGACAGGTCTGTATATTTTTCATGTCCAAAGAAGCTTCAGTACCAAAAACACATCAAGACTGACAGAGGATAACAGAAAAGTTTAGAATCCCTTAAATGGATCATTCGTTTTATCCTTTACCCTCCACAACCAGGTAAACTAGTTGTTCGAAACTGTAAATATTGGCTTGAAACTTGAAAGGAATTGTTTTCCTGCGATTTTCTTGTTCATCGCCTTGGAAAAGGCTTTTTCTTGGCCGTTTCCATTTCCTGGAATCTCACCTTCTCCTCTGTTTTGTTCGCTGAGAGTGTTTATGCCATCTGTAAGTCTCCTCCCAGTTCTGAGTGTTTACTGTGATAAGCTGAACAGCCCACACTGAGCCTCTCGGTAAAAACCACAGAGCGCCACTCGTCCATTCCTCAGCATCTACAAACACTGTGAGCAATAGCAGAGCCCACGGTCTCACCGGGGGGCACGGGAGAAAAATCAATTCCCCATAAGCCCCTGCGATTAGGGTGTGAAGGCGACTGGAAGCGAGCTGAGAGGAAAGAAGAATGAAGTGGCCGCGTCTCAGGGGAAACAAATTGCTCGGTCAGAGGGCAAGAAAGTGAGAGAGATAAACTAGCGAGGGCGAGCACCAAAACACACACCAAATTTTGTCCAAATGTGTTTTTTTTTTAATTTAAGAGAAAATGAACATCATTCAGTTAAATTTATGAATATAGATTGTGTTCAAATAACTAGTCAGTGAATAACAACAAGATTCTTCTGGTGTTTGATGTTTGCTTTAACTGTGTAATGTTTGCACTATCACTAATTTATCCCACATTAGTTAATATATTTAACATCTTGTACGGCTCGCCTTAAATGTGTTTGGCAGCCGTTTATCTGTTTGAGCATTTGAAAGAGACTGCACAAGGATATGTTTTCAATTTTTATGCAAACATCACAGCTACTTTCCTTTCTCATGCAGTATTACGGCTAGACATTGTGAATGAATCAGAAATGAATCAAGGCTTTTTGAAACTAATTATGAATTTTCAGCATTTGTTTAAACCTACAATCTTAAAAATAAAGGTTCTTAAAAGGTTCTTTACAGCGATGCCACAGAGGAATCATTTGTGGTTCCCCAAAGAAACATTCAATCAGAGGTTCTTGAAAGAACTGTTTCTTTTTACATCCTGTTTATAGTCTAAAGAACCTTTTCCACTGCAAAGTTCCAGACAGATTCTATGGATGTTAAAGGGTCCTTATGGAATCATGCAGCCAAAAATGGTTCTTCTGTAGCATCTCGAAGCACCTTTTTTAAAAATGTATAACCCTCAAAAACAAAGTTTTCTTTATTTAGTAGCATTGTGAAGCATTTGGATGCTGAAAAGCATTCAGGGATGTGAATGTTCTAAGAGAATGGTAAAACATTTGCCATCAGACTTGTAAATTATTTTAATGAAAATTAGTTTCTACTTTAATGTTATTTAATGACATGAGACTTGTATGAGCTGGCCTTTTCTTTATTATTTTCTTTCAAAGAGAATCTGAATTTCTGATAATGTTCGGTCTGCACACCAATGTCATTAGAAGAATCCATAATGACGCAACCCTTATGTAACACTACAAAGATAATTCATCATTCAAATTATTTTTCCTAAGTGTTCTTTCTGTGGCTTTTATCGATGACATCGGGAAGGCTTTCCCTCATTCTCCCTCAGATACGCCCAGCCTTCACTTCTCTGTACTTCCAGAGAGCTGTCACACTTTTTCCATCAGTATCTGTCAGGAGTCAATGCTGTGGCTTTCCAAGCCATTCGTATTCAGTTCAAAGGCCGAAGCAGAGCTTCAGAAAAAGCAGATCAGAAAAATCCCTCTTTCAATGAACTGCTTTCCCTCCGACTCTCTCCCTCTCTCATTCAATCGAACATAATTACACACATGTTGGGGGTCTATAATGTTCATTCAGTGAATCAGGTGTGGAGAGACTTCAACAATAGCCGAAAGGTTTTAGTTCAGGGCCAGAGGGCTTCTTTGAGCAATGGGGGTCATACACGGGTTACAATAGTCTATTCCCAGAACTGCTCTTTGTAGACACGACCACCAGTGGATATAATCCCCCCTTTGCTTTCTTCTTCCTGCCCTCAGAGGATGTCCACGTGCACTTTCAGAAGTGTGAGGTGGAGTACCTGCAGTTCGCCTTCCGCTGGATGAATAACCTGCTGATGAGAGAGCTGCCCCTCCGCTGCACCATCAGACTCTGGGACACATACCAGGTAGTGCTGCACTGAATCCAGCTTGTGGATCAGAACTCAGGCACAAGTGTTTGAGAAATAGACTTCTAAGTCAAGTGTGTAATTTATCTGATGGTTTTATCCAAAGTAGCTTGAAGTATCCTGGGGTTATGTGTCGTGTTCAATAACACAACTTTGATAGTTGTGATTGCTCAGCTTTAAGAGTGTAAATATTTGCTATAAATAAAAAGTTTGTCTCCCCCACTATTTTGCTCAATAATTATAGCATTTTAAGAGTTTTTTCTGGTCTTCTGTGGGGTCAAGAATATAATATGTTTTTGGCCATATTGAATGTGTGTACATTATGTATCTTTGTAGGGAATGTAAATTATTATTGAATACGGTAATCGATTCATTATTGATTCATTAATTCTACACCTTTAACTCTTTAGACTCTTAATCTAGGTCAAATTTAATCACAGGAAATAATACAATCTCCCCTGAGTGATAAGTGACTCTGAGATGTTTTTGCTAAACAACACTTCAGAGGTTATGACTTACACGTCCTTGTATAGAAGAATCTTAACTGTTGGTATTCTGTCCTTCATTAATATTCTTTTCAAGCGTTCGCTTTTCTGTAAGTCTTCTCTTGATCTTCATCTGATCTTCTGTGTGCGTGCCCTCTCGGTGTCTCTGGTTTCTTTTGATATATCTCCTCACTCATTTCTTTGTCCTTTATATCTGCCTCCATCTATCTGCCGCTCCATCTCTCTCGCTCAGCATTTGACATGGATCTGTTCGCACAAGTTAGGTTTTATTGGATAAAGGGGTTTGGTTGTCGGGTGACAAGCACATTTCAGATGGTGAGTGGAGGACCAGCAGTACATGCATGTCACATTTATCTGTTTAATATGGATCAGCGCATTGTTCTTCCACAAATCTGCATGGTTTGATATCAGAACCTTAAGTTCATTATCATAAGACCAACTGATTTACAGTGGGGTTCAAAAGTCTAGAGTCCAGTTATGAGTTCAGCATTTCCCTAATCTGATACTGTTTCATTGTGATTATATTGTGAGCATAACCATCTAATTGAGAAGTCGCTATCAATTTTAAAATTTTATAGTATTATGTATTTGAAGTATTCTTAATATATGTGTAGTATTCTCTGTATGTTCCCTTTTTCTTTAATGAAGTATGCACTCTGGCATGGTCTGCAGAACCTGATGGTCTGTGTTTTCCCAGCATGCTTTGAGAATGTTCCAAATAACGTCTTGTGTGCTTCAATGAAGGCAAGTAAATCTGACCTTTTACACAATTTTCTCACAAATTTTTGTTTGATTGGAGACCTAAAATCATGCTGGATTTTAAATATTTCTTAGTTTCCATTGTAGTGTTTAATTGTTTTAACATAAAACTTTGTTTATTTCCAGGTTTAATGTGGACTTTGACTTTTGAACAACACTGTACATATCAACACATATTCAATACACATTGGCTTGCCTCGCTGCAACAGTCACGCCATTAAAGTGAAGTTAAGCAGTCATAACAGAGGTTATTTACATATAGATAGTTACAGAGGGCTTAAAGGTACAGTACGGTACCAAAAACAATTGCTTCTCTGTTCATTGGTCTCTTTCACTGGTACACAAAGGTTTTCAGGTTATGCCTCGGCCTCAGTTCCTTCTTTTTTGAGTGTTTGTTTCCTGAGGCCTACTGTAGGGTCAGGGTCGGGTCAGGCAGTAAATGCTGAGGTAGAGAAGGACAGGGTGTGAATGAGGCCATCGTAGCACTGAGAGAAACTCATGTGACGTGCGCATTTTGAAGGTTAAACTACATGTTTTTGTAACCTGACCTGCTTTCTGACCTACCTCGCACTGACTCGAATGATTACATCAGCAGAAAAGGAAAGTCGCTTCGAAGCAAAAACGCTATTACGTTTCAGTAATAAATATTAAAATTAGTAATAAAATGATACGCACTAAAGAATCACACACAATAAGATCAGTAATATATGTTAAAGCGGTCTGTTTTGGTTTTGTGGCCTTTAAAAACGGGTCTTAATTTTGTATGAAACAGCCATTGTTAGGCTAACCCTGTGGGCTTTTTTAATAACGATGAATAAAATCTTTCTGATTAATTGCTAATGAAAGCATTCGTGAGAGTTATCCGCTGACCGCACGCACGCTGCAGGTCCGGCGAGAGGCGTGTGTGGCGGACTGGAGGAGCTCGTGGAGATGACGGTTCTGTCCACTCATACGAGAGAAAAGAACCTTGATTTCTGATGATGCTCTTTTATCTGCTCCCTGCTGTAATTGCACGCTTGGCACAAAGACTCGACTCTCTAGATCAATTAGAGAGACACAAAGAGCTCAGGCTAGAGAGAGAGTGCTGAGGGCGAGCCAAAGAAAGAGAGAGAGTGAAGGGGAGCTGTGAAAACAAAAAGGAAAGTCATGTTAATATCTGGCTGATTGTCTTAAGCATCTGCTCCTCACGTTCTCTCCATTAGTGAGATGGGCTGTAGCGAGAGGAGAGGGAAAAACTGGCTGTGAGTAACTTCATCACATCTTCTCTGAGGAAGGAGTTAATCAGTAACACTTCTGTCATCCTTTAGTCTTGTTACACCCTCCCACCCAAAGGCCCTTCCTGTCTCTTGCTTACCCTTACACAAATAGTGCTGTGATTGTGTTGGATGGAAATATCATGTTGCTTTATAATTACTGTACTCATTGTATTTGCTTATGGTATTTAAATGGTACATGATTTCAAAGTATACTGTTGTATAGTTGCCATGGTTATATTTACCACAGTACTGTATGATTAGCATTTTGACATTACCGTGGTATTTACATGTTGTTTCAGTACTATAATACCATCGTTTATCCACTACAGTAGTGATTTAATAGTAGAGTTTTGTAACACTTAATGAAAGATGAATGTATTTTCGACAGTAAAGCACACCCCCAATTGTCTTTATAGTAATGAAGACAAAACATATACGTGCACTGTCTTTTAATTTATTTAAATGTGCTTAAACATGAAAATGTTACAATGCAGAGTTAGCAAAGCCAGTATTGAACGGCTGTGCTAAGTGTCCCGGTACAAGACTTTCTCAGGCTCTTTCTGACTGCTTGACCTTGATGGTCTATAGTTTTACACATCCATAGTATTATCACGATGTACAACAAAACCCCTCTCTCTCTCTTTCCATTTTTATTTTCACACTTTGTCACTTCTGTTTTTGCCGTAGGTGATTCTAGCCCCCTTTTTCATCTCAGCCCACCTAAAACTCTGCGATTCGGCTCACCGCTGACCGCAGCGCTCTGTGATATTTGCTGAAAACAGTGTCTGTACATATGAATTATCTGAAGTTATTTCCATCCCTAATCAGTCGTTACAACTTTACAGTTCTGTACATTAACAATCAATCTTTCCTCCAGTTAGTGGCTCGCCTGCCATTTACATTGTATCTGGCCGGAGCGCCGCTGTCAGGGTCACTGTGTTTGCACACACAGCTGTCAGTTGCCCACTCCGATTTTATGTTTCTCATCCGCAGCCCGATTTCTTATGCGCAGACAAGAAATATACATCTGTGCCAGCACATCCCATAATTTAAGAAGTGTCTGAGTCCCCCAAGACTGTATTCCTAGAATCGCCCCTGGTTCTCACTTGGACGAAATCTAAATTCTTTTTCCCTCTCTCTTTCTCTCTCTCTCTCTCTCTCTCTCTCTCCCTCTCTCTTTCTCTCTCTCTCTCTCTCTCTCTCTCTCTCTCTCTCTCTCTCTCTCTCCCTCTCTCTTTCTCTCTCCCTCTCTCTCTCTCTCTCTCTCTCTTTTCTCTCCTCTCTCTCTCTCTCTCTCTCTCTCTCTCTCTCTCTCTTCTCTCACTCCCTCTCTCTCTCTCCCTCTCTCTCTCTCCTCTCCTCCTCTCGCCTTTCCTCTGTTTTTCCTCCTCTCTTTAAGCTTCAGGAGGGACGAACAGAAACAAAGTAAACAAAGCTATTTATAACCACGCACTGCCTCTCAAGTGACTCAATGTACCACACTGTACGCAACACAAGTGAGAAAGGGTTGCAGGAGAGAGTGAGAGGACGCATAAAGAGCGGAGAGACAGAATGGGTGGTGTCTTATTTAGACACATTGGGAATTACTAACATGGCCTAATTCCTGATCCTATAAATTACATAGATGGTAAAACTACATTAGGAGCTCGCCGTAGGCGTTGAACTCTGAGCTAGCTGAATAATTTAACGAATAAAATGTGTCGCCTTAAAACCTTTATTACTTATGATGGAAGTAAACATTTTTGTTTATTTCTGGCTAAAGGATTTTGCAGTTGTTGGAGCCGTGGTGCAAAGGTGGCACGTAAACCGGTTGTAGTTTCAGTTGTTGACTCTGCTGTATGTACTGCAGTTTTCTAGACTCTACTTTTGTGTGTCACAGAAGTTGGTTTGGAACAAAACGAGGGTGAGTAAATAACGGCAGGATGTTGATTCTGTTTGGGGGGCAAACAGTTTCTTTACAGCTGCAATCTGTAACTTTTGCCTCTCAATCACCATCTCTATTTGAAACATAAAATTGCAGGTTATTTTACATACAAAAAAAATGTATGTTGAAAACAGATGAAGCCAAACTGACATTTACCAGGAAATTGCATCCGACAGTTCAAAGTATAAATCATTATTGTAAACTGTCTGTTGTGAATCAGGGTGACAGAAGACTGTTCGAAACACTGATCTGGTGTGTACTTGCTCAACAATTGTTTTTTCTTTATTTTTGACCAATAAAAGTAAACTGGAAGTTTGCTGGTACCATGTGAGGAATGAGTGATGAACCATCAGTGTTTTTACCCCTCAGGGAGGCACTTGACCTCATGTTACTTCACGGCTTTTGCTGTGTACTGTACCTAATGCTGAATAAAGGCATCTGCTATGACATATTTACTCCATGAGAGTGTGTCTGTTCAGTTCTGTCTGTTCTTGATTTGTAGGCGGAGTCAGAGGGCTTCTCCCATTTCCACCTGTATGTGTGTGCTGCCTTCCTCATCAAATGGCGTAAGGAGATCCTCTCCATGGTGGACTTCCAGGTACCCCAGCGCTGCTCCCATGCGTTCTGCGCGTCACTGCCACTGGGCTCCATAGCGTAAATAAGCGTGTGTACGTAAGATGCGTGCGACTGTCTGCATGCTGGACGCTTCCCACACATGCATGCATCACTGAAGAGCGGCCCGGCTGTCATTTGCGCTGAGGCTATCGGAATAATTGGCCCTCCAGTGGAACATTCTCTGCTGTAACTAAATTTCACAGGCCAGCGGATTCACCACACCTCAGCGGTCATGAAACAGGAATGTACTGTTATACAGCTCATTCTCCCTCTCTCCCGCGCTCTCTCTGGCTCTGTGCCTTCTCTACTTCCATCGTTTATTATTTGTCTCGCTGTCGGGTTATGCAGGAAAGGCTTTGATGGACAATCGTTTGAGCAGAAGTGTTAATACGAAGGCTGTCGATATATGTAATTAATCATGATAAATCTCATGGGTACAGCTGGTAGAGCATAGCACAATCACATGTTCAATCCCCAGGAAACTCATGTATTGATAAATGTGTGTTTGAATTCACTAGAAATTCTTGAGCTCCTATAATTAGGGTTAGATATCTGAACAGAACTATTATTTTAATAGTTTTACATTTTAACATGCTAGCTCTTGTTTACGCATCTGCACACACATTTGATGTAACTGACTAAGAATATTTGTTTTATATGTGAGGACTATTGTAGTAGCACCATTTTTCCCAAAAGGTTCAAATGTACTCTGGTTAGCCTCTTGAGAATCAATGAATTTCTGCTCGGGTGGTAGTCCAATAAATTCTCTGACCAAAGAAACTGAGATGTGATCTTGCACAGAGTGCAGCTGATTACGATAGATGTCTGACACTGATACACACTTACACACGCACACCGATACGCTCATATACACACACACATACACACACTGATACACTCATACACACACACACACTGATACACTCATACACACACACATACACACACTGATACACTCATACACACACATATACATACACACCCACGCACAAACACACACTGATACACTCATACACACACACACACACACATACACACACTGATACACTCATACATACATACACACACACTGATACACTCATACACACACACACTGATACACTTATACACACACATACATACACACCCATGCACAAACACACACTGATACACTCATACACACACACATACACACTGATACACTCATACATACATACACACACTGATACACTCATACACACACACACTGATACACTCATACACACACAAACACACCACACACTCATATACACTCATATACACACACACACACATACACACACTGATACACTCATATACACACACACACTGATACACTCATACACACACACACACACACACACACATACACACACTGATACACTCATACATACATACACACACACACTGATACACTCATACACACACACACTGATACACTCATACACACACACACTGATACACTCATACACACACAAACACACCACACACTCATACACACACACACACATACACACACTGATACACTCGTACACACACACACCACACACTCATACACAAAAGCAGCAGCGACCTTGGAGAAGTGCCAATCACAAATCACATTATCCTAAGATTGCAATCATGCCATGATTACACGAACAGAGATGAACTGTAAAACGCGTTTCAAAGAACAGATAATAGTCAGGAAACACTGTATTTTCTGAGATGGTTTATAGCTTCCTTCTGCTTCCCGGAACTTGTTAGAAACGGTTAGAATAAAAGCCAGTGAACGATCATCCAGTTATCCTTCGTTTTATGAAATGTGTCTTTTATTTCGTTACAGAACTTGTTAATGCTCCTGCAAAACCTTCCCACAATACACTGGGGCAACGAGGAGGTGGGCTTGCTTCTGGCTGAGGCCTACAGACTCAAATACATGTTTGCTGACGCTCCAAGCCACTACAAGAGATGAGACACAACACTGGACAACACCATGGCCCCAAGAACCCAGACAATGATCTGACCTAACAACAGGATCTGTCCAAACGGTACTTCTCTGCTTGGTTTAATCTGACACCGTGAACACAGAGCTCACCAATTTCATCTCATGACATCAAGTTTGTCATCATCTGTTATGATTCATAATCAAGAATGAGGCAAAGTAATTAACCAAGAACAAGCCGGATATTTTGGATAAACTTTCATTCGCCTGAGTGTTATTTCATAAGATAACTGACGACGAGATACCGAGCTCTGAGACAACAAAAGCATTTATGTGAACTTACGAAAGCATCAGACTAAAGATGGAAGGATGTGGCGTTCTTCAGAAGCATCAGTAGTGTGGGTTTTTTCACAGGGATCCTGCTCCTTTGTTTATTACCTCTGATGTGGAGAAACCAGCCCACCTTCATGAATCTCAGCCGATGTTCATGTGTTTTGTGTTATTACAGAGTAATGTGAATATCTTGGTCTCTTTTCTCATTGTGACATTGATTGTACCACAAGCAGGTACATGGTTGATTCCCACCTGTAATCACTCAGAGACATTATTACCGAAGATCTGCAATACACAAAACTGTGGCGGCCTCAAAGAGTCATTTTCCCCAGACGCAGTTGAGAGTTAAAGTTGGACCAATTTGAGGAAATTATTACACGGCTGCCTGAGCAAAATGTTTTGTTTTTATGTTTTTTTTTATGTCCATTAAACTGACAACACTGTCAGTCCGTCTAAAGATGAGAGTGACTCTTGCACAATTATTTAGCAGGAAGTGAGGTCATTTTTTTGAGTTTTACCATTAGTGCTGATAACTACTGAGGTAATATTTCAGTGCAGACAGCTGATTCAAACTGTGGTAAAATTTTAATATTGGTTTATAAAGAATGAATTGGTCTGATATCAAGTCATTATATTAGACCAGCAGAACTACAGACTGTTGAGGAAACCTGCAGATTTAAACTAAAGACTCTTGATTTTGTTTCACTGTGGCCTGTGAGGGGTGTGGGTCTCTAACATGTTTGTCAGGTATCCTGTATCCACACTCTCAGCAGTTAATCTTGGCCTGATCCCAAATAATAATCTTAAGTACTGTTGGAGAAACAGTAAATCTAGTCTCAGATCACTGTGAAAATGCAACTAACTATCCGCACATCCATTCGATCTCCCAGGGCAACAGATTTATGCAGATGTTTATGCTAATCAGATGCTGATGATTTGATTATCTTCCTCATCTCTTCGAACCCACGGTTCACCTCTTGGTACATTTATTAACTCCAGCTGATATATTCTGATTGGTGATTAATTGTTAAAGTTGATCTGAGTCTTCAATCACGACATCGTTATTTTTCACTATAGCAGCTTGATCTTTATAAATTGCTGCGTAATGCGAAAAGATTTCTTCTCCGACTTTTGAAAAGAAAACATTTTCATTAAAATCTCCAATCGTCTTGAATAACGTGGCAATCAGCAAAGACCAAAACTCTGCTTGGATGTCTGACACGATCATTGAAATAAGTGTCTTTCTGCTGTAATTACTGAAGCAAATGAATGGTATTGATTATAGAGAGGTTTCAGAATCAGTTAAAGTTCACTGTATCTATTCATCTGTCAGTGATATTTGAAACCACATGCATTATACAGTCTTGCTGTTACAATCTGCTTTTGATGAAGCTCTTACAGTACTGCACTGTGTGTGAGGTGAAGAATGTCTTGTTTTCCTTTAATTTGTCTACATTTAGGTGAACTACAGTTGAATGTTTTTCCTTCAGTTTAAGTTTCTCTTTTAGAATATCTTCGCATACTTTAATGAGCTTACATTCACTTCAGAGATGATAATTGGTTTTCTCGTCACCCCTTTAAAGTGCACTAATGAAAGAGTCACTTATTTTTTCGAAGGTAAAATGGCTGACCCTGGTGAAGAGACAGGGGAGTAATTATTCATGAAAGGGTCGTATTTTACCACCCTGTGATGTGGCAGATGTGAAGCGCCAGGTTAAGTTACGAGTCGAGAAGGTTTTAATATAGAGTCAGTATATGCATCAGACATATTAACAGTTCTGCTCGTCTTTTATCTTTAGAATGTGTTTATAATGTTTTTATTTCCCGACACATCTGATTGTATTATCTTTTGCCCGTTTCTGAAGTCACTGAAGAATGCACTGAAGATTTGCTCCTTGCATTTTACTTCAAAGAAAAACGTTTGTCTATGTGATTTTGCTTCAAAATGTCAGAACTTGGGCCTTCTTTGACATGTCTTTCAGGTTAAGATGATGTCACGTAGGTTACACAGGTAAAAATAATGTTCATATATTGCAATTTAGGCACACAAATAGCTGATTTAGGCTACTGTTGTATGTAAAGCAGCCACAAATTCAAGCAGGAATTTAATGCAAATTTTAATGATAAAGTAATAAAAATGACAGCAATAATATGAAAATGTTAGATCTGAATAATACTTAACTTTTAATCTCCCTAAAGGTCAAAAGCAGCCACAGAATTGATGTTGACTGTATAGTAGTGGAGTATTTCAGTCTGTTCAGTCGTTTACTGACTCTCATTTAGGTCTGGTTTTATTCTGCTGTGTATATTCCCAAAGGATAAAGTCCCGGCCTACATTTTCTTCCATGCAGGTTTCTTTTTTTCAAAATACATTGTTACAAAAGTAAAACTGATTTCAAATGGGGCTTCATGTTGACATTGTTCATCTTCTGATTCTCATTCATTATGAATGTTAATCGTGAAAAGAAAGCAGACATCTCATTTTACATCAATTTCTCAGACACATCTGATTATATTCCATCTGTTGCCTTTTCCTGCATATACATCCATGCTCTGTTTTCATAAGCACATAGAAACCATATTTCTGGTAATGATTCAGTGTGCTTATGCTACAGAAGATTTCGTATTACCGTACTGTGGAAGCTTTTGGCTTCTGGACAAGTAGCCATAATGTTGTTATTTATGAATTCATATTATTTTTGTTTTGGTTTACAGGCAGAGAACAAGACCTCAGTGGTTGGTGGACTTGATGCTATATTTTAGGTTTTTGTTGTTTGGTTTTGTTTGTTTATTGTTTCCTTTTTTAGAAAAGAAAAAGACGTGCCTTGCCTCTACAGCAGCAGGTCTATTTATAGACGTGTCCTCCGTGTCTTAAGTTATTTGTCTTCCCGCAGTGATTTGGCCAGGGAGTTCTTGTTTCTCTTCTCTCCATTTTTGGCTTCCTGTGTGACGTTATTGCTACTTCATTTATCCGTCTCGTCCATCAGGACTGTGTTTGGAAGATATCCTTCCTTCTTTTGATTTTTCAAAATGTACTCTGTAATTTTAGGGTCAAATATTTGCCTCTGGTCTGCAAATATTTGCCTCTGGTGTTTCTCTTTGTATTAGTCATTCCACTTGTGGCGAGTTTCATCAGGATTTTTTATGATAATGTAAAGGTGACGTGTGGCGGGACAGAACTGTTCTTTATTCGTCTCATAGCGTTCAGATTGTGTTCACAGTTTGCAATGCAAATAAGTCTCTGTCACGGCTTCATGGTGCGTCCCGACTCTTCACAACTCTGCTTTTTTGTTTATTTTTGCCTTATTTCCTCTCTGTGAAAAATGCCAAAATCCTCCATTCAGTTCTCTTTAATGAGTGCTCCTATAGTCCACACTGCTGTTAGCCTTAACAAAAAAAGAGGCAATGTAAGTTTTCTGCTGTATATTTGATTTTTGGTTTCTATTAAAAAACTGGTACTCTGATTTACTTTTATTGTTGTGTTTGTGTGTGTTGTGGGGACAGATGGGGGGGGGGGGTTGGTGGAAGGTTAAGTTTTGCCTACATTGTGAGGATGAAATGTACTCACAGGGTTAGTAAAAAAAACAGCAATCCCCACAAGTAAATCTGATGATTAAGAATCATAATTAGAAACCTCAGAAACACAAGAAGATTTCTGCATGGATTAGAGTTATGAGGGAGATCATTATCCCAGTACAGAAACAACAGAAAACCCCCACCCTGATATTAAAACAAATGTTTGTGTGTGTGAGAAACGACCGCATCCTCTCATTGATTCCGGGCGGCTGACGTTGGTTAGCGCCCTGTGGAAATGTCAGCTGTAATTAGTGCTCATTAAGCAAGCGGCCGGGTTAACGGCCTCCTCGTCTCACTGCCCACAGCCGCAGTCTGTTGACTGACTGCCACCAAACCAGCGTTCAGCATTTATTATTCAATTTGTCCAGTCTGGCCAAAATATTGACGGGCTTTTCTAAACACTGAGGATTTTGGGAAATTATAAGATGCTGCAATAGCTAGTTGTAAAGTCAGCGTTTAGTTCGGCGCTATTTTTACCATCTTGTCAACAGTTGAAACACTTGCAAGGATAAAACGAAGGACAAAAGGGTGACTTCATAAATGCCCCGATGTTGGGTAACAAGAAGAGCAAAGAGACAACCTGGTCCAGTGTACTGAGAGAGAGTACTTACAGTAGAGGTCAGAACACTGCCGCCTGACAGGACATGAGTTTCTGTCATCACGAGGAATGATGGGGGAGGATTTTTAAACGTGTCGTTTTGAATTAGGAGATATGGTTGGTCTTTGGATGGCAACGACAGCTTTCTGCTTGCGGCAGGACTCTGTTCTAGAACATAACAAAGGTAACTGCACGCAAGCAGACGCGCACAATGACAGGATAACGCAATAAGTCACGGTTAGGGGGCATTGTTAGGCGTGACAGGAAGTGCTTAACCCTCTTAACTGTGGAAAAATCATTGTAACACAGCCATAAGTGGCTTATTGCTTTTATAAAATGACAGAAACGGATATATGTAAGTATATTTGAGTGTTCAAAAGAGAATTAAATATATTGCTAATATTCACAATAAACAAATCTTCCAACAGGACAGATCGCTATTCTAACTCTTGGCTTTTTATGGTTGCCTAGCAACCTAACCATCTATGTTGCTGTCTGTTGGGACTGCTTGTGCCAAGTGACTGCTGTGAAGATCAGTGCTAATGCTAATGGATAGCTCCCTCCAGGTTTAGTCAAACTCTTTAGTAACAGATTTGATTTAACTCTGCTTCACATAGCTGCTGTTTATATCACTGCACTGCTTCCATAGAGACCAACAAATAACCTTAGTTTACATATCAGGTATTGCATCTTGTAGCCGAAGGACAACAGTGAATTTGTTTTGCAATGTAATTTTTGTGTCCCTTAATATTTTTTCTTACATGGTAGCCATTTTATAAAAGCAATAAGGCACTCAAATGAAGACTACATTGTAAACGTAGATTCCAAGCCCAAAAACACACTTCAGCTGTAACTGCATTAACAACACAGCATCGCTTGTCATACTGTGTATTTACCAGGCCCGGGCAGAATGTGCAGACTTCCTTCATGTTTTCTGCACCGATTTTGGGACAAAGTATATGAGTATGCAACATTTTTATTGTCAGCTAAATGCATATTGGAATTGACCAGATTATTTCATAAACAAACACATGCAAGGGGAGAGTAGTGTGTGGATCTGTTTATCGCTCTGTTTTACATTGTGTTTGTGCACTAAAGGGAACTAGCCAATACATCTTTCCTCCACATGCTATACTAGCGTTGCTAATTCTCGCCCGAGTCTTTCTGTCACTCTCCATCTCTGCCTTTCCACATGGTTTCCTCCACAATCCGGTTTGCAGGTGGGCTGTTGTGATCTGTCTAAATGTTACCTCTCCTGCAAACTTCACGGTCCCTCACTGCACTGAAGTTCTCATCCATCAGCTCTGGTAGAGGAGCAGGAGACATGGAACGACTCCTGCATGCACATATTCATCAGCAGGAGGCCTCTTCATGGACCCATCCACAGCAGAAATATTGACCACAGCGCATGGAAAGTGCTGAAGAACTGCCATCCAAAAGCCCACAACAGGATGCAGGTCATTGTGGACATGAGCGAGGTGACTGATGCTGTGTGATTAGCTGGAGCCAGAGGCACATGTGACATTCTCAGTCTCAAGTGTGTTGAAAGGCTGGGAAAGTGTCGGGGGCGAGAGACTTTGTACCTCCTCCCAGAGTGCCATTATTCAGGGAAGCTGATTCAGTAATTCAATAATGGATGGAGTCTCTCTCTTTCTGTCTCTCTCTCTCTTTTTCTATTTCTATCTGTCTCTCCCTCTGTCACGATCTCTCTTTTTCCTCCCTCTTTCTGTCTTTCTCTTTTTCTATTTCTGTCTGTCTCTTCCTCTCTCTCTCTCTCTCTCTCTCTCTCTCTTTGTCTGTCTGTCTGTCTGTTTGTCTCTCTCATGTTGTCTTTCTCTCAGTCTCTCTCTCTCTCTCTCTCTCTCTCTCTCTCTCTCGTCTGTCTGTGTGTCTGTCTGTCTGTCTCTCTCATGTTGTCTCTTTCTCTCTCTCTCTCTCTCTCTCTCTCTCTCTCTCTCTCTCTTCTCTCTCTGTGGAAGAGTAAAAGCTAAATCTTAAAGGTCATTGATGGTTCTCTGTTCTCTCTCTATATTCTCATTTTCTTGCTGTTCCCATCTGGAAGCTAATCAGTGAGTGACAGTTCAGCCCACGCGCTCGCTCTCTCTCTCTCTCTCTCTCTCTCTCTCTCTCTCTCTCTCTCTCTCTCTCTCTCTCTCTCTCTCTCTCTCTCTTTTTCCACCTGTGTCTCTTTCCTGTTTGTCTCTTATCTGCAGATGAAGATGATGTTATTGCTGTCACTGAACATGGCTGAAGGATCAGGAACATTAGGACACATTAGGGAATAATGTCCTGTGTTCTTTACATGGACTGTGCAGAAGTCTTGTGTTCCACATTGTTGGAAGCTAATGTTGCATGATGGGAAATGTGCAGTTAAATGTATTGTAACTGTATTATAAAATGACAGATTTACACGCTCATGTATATTTTGTCTTGTTTTTGTAGTTACATCCTGTTTCAGTTTAACTTCTCTCAAAGCATCAAAGATGAAGGAACTGCAGTTATCACTGGAGTGTGATGGGTTTGAATCCCAAAAAAAACAGAAATTTTGTGTACCTTGAATGTGCTGTCATACACTGAATTCATAAATGTAAATATTCCAGGACTATTGCAGGACTATAATGCAGGCAATTATATGAATTCTCATCTACATTGTTTTCTCACAGATGAACTGCGATTTTTCACACTTATCTGCAACCTTCATCCTCCTACATGATTCTCATAGTTTGTGATTAGCATATGTTGTGCACCTCCAAAGATGAGACAGTTTGCACGTAATTGCGAGCAACTTTAAAAAAAAAAAAAACACAACCAAATCTGATAATGTCTGCCAAACTTTAAAGGAGGCCAAGACGGGGTAAAAATAAGCATGCTGGTATTATTTGCATTTACACATTGTGTTGCACCAGTTTTGATGCTTCTGTTTTAATGTGCACAAGTGTGAATTGAGAGCTGTAGCTGAAGTAATGTTTTCAGTAAATAAATATTCAAATTTCAGTTAGTTTATCACCAAGATCTGAAATATAGAAGATTTTCTGCTTCTTTCTGTTTGCAGCTCGTATGGTCTGTTTTAGAAGCATGTCGATACAACTACATCTCAAACTACAAGCTACACAATGTAAAGTGCTTTAACCACACTGCACAGAAGACAGGCCATCATTCAGACTGTTAACAACATGAGGGTGCGTAAACGAGGACAGAATTTTTCTTTTTTGAATAAGGACAGCATTAAAATTGAATATTATTTCAGATCTTATGTTAACATATGTCTTGATCACATGGGTTGTGACAGGTGCTACCGTACTTTATGACTGTAACATATACCACCATATATACTGTGTGTCCCTATCTCTCTCTCTCTCTCTCTCTCCTTTTAAAATGAGTTTGCATTTTAAAAGGTGTGTGTGTGTTTGTGTGTGCATATAATTTCTTTTCGCTCTGTTCTTTTAAGATCAGACTAGACTGTCTCACTTGAATTTCAAACATGGCATGTTTCAGATATTCTCCTTTTCTTCTTCAGAACCCCTTAAACTGCTGATAATTCTCTCTGTTTGAAGAGAGAAGAACTGAAATGATGAAACTGAAGCAGAAGTGAGGTAGAGTGAGTGTGCTGTCAGCTGTCTGCATGCGTGTGTGCTGTCTGGTGTGTGTGTGTGTGTGTGCTGTCCGGTGTGTGTGTGCTGTCCGGTGTGTGTGTGCTGTCCGGTGTGCATGTGTGTGTATGTACAGTGTTAGGTGTGTGTGTGTCAGTTGTGTTAGGATGAATGATGTGACAGGTGAGAGTGTGTTGGAGTGTTTGTGAGGTGGATGTGTGTGTCAGTTGTGTTAGGATGAATGATGTGACAGGTGAGAGTGTGTTGGAGTGTTTGTGAGGTGGATGTGTGTGTCAGTTGTGTTAGGATGAATGATGTGACAGGTGAGAGTGTGTTGGAGTGTTTGTGAGGTGGATGAGTCTGTCATGCTGATTGATTTTCTTGCGCAGGCGTCGACGGAGAGCGCAAACAAGTGGCCGTTTCGTTCTTCACCATCTGCGCTCTGAAGATGCCATTCAGAAATCACAAGCGTTCTTCAAACACTCCTCAAAGAACCAGTTGGAAAGTTTGTAGCGGTGATAAGAGAAGAATAAACCCGTAAATTCTGTTATTTACTCAGTGTTGTTCCAAAATCCGTTTGACTTTATTTATTCTGTGGAACACAAAAGGTGAATTCTTTGAGGAATATCCTGACCACCTTTCTCTATATAATAAAATCAAATGAGTACTGAGCTGTCAATCTCCAAAACAACAAAAAATCACCATAAAAATATTGTAACAGAATCCAATATGACTATAGAGGCACTATACTATAAGTTTTGTGTGAAAGAGACACTTCATCTCCATCTGTTTTGAAATGAGTTAGAAAAGTCATAAGAACCACTTATTTGGGGAGTTTGACTGCCCCAGTTCCTATTCTACACTGTTATATGGAAAGAGTGGCCAGGAAATTCTTTAAATGTTTTTTAAATGTTTTATTCATTCTTTTAAATGTTTTATTATCATCTATTCCACAAAATCATACAGGTTGGGCATGAAGTCAGTCCAGGTGTGCACAGGTTAAGCCAGTTTATCACATTAACTATGAGGAAGTTCATCTGACAACCAGGAAGAGTCCAATTTTTTTTCTCTCAATTTCAAAAACTATGTTGATTATTTAATATTTAAAATCTAAAAAATTTCTTTTAGTGAAATATTTTGCTCAAAGGCTGCACTCGTGCTATCTTTCTTCAAAATAAGTGGCACGTTATGTTATGTTTTGTTTTGTTACATAATAGCATTCATACATTTTTAGGGGCAGCTTATGTGTGCAAATACCTTCTGGGGACTCTGAAATGTAAACACAGCTTATAGAACTGCAGAAATTAACAGCGATTTTCCCTGATTTTCCCCATATTGCACACGAGAAGGAAACACCCCCAAGTGCTCTTCACCGCTGTTTGTCGGATAATAACCTCTGCACTTCTGCCCTCCAGACCACACAGCTGTCTCTACAGCCGGAGGTGGAACCTGTGAATGTGTCTCTTTCTGACGGCCCTCTCACCAATGAATTCATCGCCAGCACGGGTTGAAATACTCTGGCCAAAACAAGTAATTTGATTGCCCCAACCACAAATTAAGTTAGTGTGATTCAATTTTCGATTTGGAGCTCTCCAGCAGTCATACATCACGGTAGACATATTTCATTACCCGGCTAAAGCAGCCGGGGGGTGGGGCCAGGGGTGCAGGTCTCGGCAGGAAGACTTCATTGCATTGTTATGGCATGCGTTCAGTTACGCTGTGTCCTTCCCAGCTACAACAGGGCTATTTATAACGCGCAAACACGCAGGGCTGTCACCACACACACACGAGTGCATCAGATATATCCAGATAATTGTGATTGTCTCAGTTTATTTGGTGAAAGATGATGTAAACAGAATTATCGCCACTGTTACGGAAGAGCGTGTGTGCACTGTTCATGGCTGTCAGTTAAACAAACAGGGCACTGCCATCGCATGCCTTCATCATACTGCCAACGACCAGCTGATGCAAAACAGCACCTCTGACTTTATGCCTCTGAGAGTTGTTGTTTGTTTCCGTGGTGACCGGCCATCACACAGAATGCTCTGGCATAAGTAATAGACACTGTTTATAGTGTTGTTATGGTGTGTAGTGTTGTTATGGTGTGTAGTCTTTCTGTTCTCCAAATGGTTTTGGAGTTTGCCTGCCTCTGCAGTGACTCAGCATGCCCATGCAATATCAGAGAAAACACGCTAAAGTGTTCTTGTCGTAATTTTCAGTATGCTCGCTGAATTCTGAACAGTCAAAACTAAAGCATCTTGAGTCGTGTAAAAGATGTTTTGTGAACACAAACGATGTGTATGTCTGTTGACCCTTAATCTCAACACAGCAATATTCGTGTTGAGACGGGACTTTGGAGTGGATATAATCAGCCTGCCTTATTTTTCATTATCCTAATCATTTCAAATAGAGGTATCTCTGAAAACATTGATTAAAATGTGTAAAAGGAATTTTATAGCCGCAGGGAGGTAAAAGTGGTATTTGATTCACAGCTGAGCTTATATTGAATCTGCGGTCAATTAAGAAGATGAAAACACATTTTCCAAGCGCACATTAAAATAAGAAGAACCCAGCAAGGGGTGAGAGTTGTTTTCACATCTCTAGTTTATTTGGCTGCAGGGGAGTCTGGTAGAGGAGTCCGCAGCAGTCACTGCTACCCTGTTTAAATACAGCAGGAATTTCCACCGGATCCCAAACAGTGTAATTGGAAAGGCGTGTTATTGATTGCATCGGAGACTCTGGCTAATGAATAGTCTTTGCTCCAGTTCTCGCTCCTGTTTTTGCTCTTCATCAATGACAGCAGCACCACAGAGCAACAGGCCCAGATTAGTGTTACAATCCTGTTACTCTGTCCACTAATTAGGCCGGGTCACTCTATTTACCAGGTTGATGTAATTCATGCTGCGATTGGAACTCACTCCATTTGTGCTCAGTCATTATTTTCCTCAGCAGTTTAAATGGGATGAGGAGGTCTGAAGGGCTGGGAGCTCTTTAAACACAATTGGGCTGGTAATAGACAGGAAAATGCTCAAGTGATTCACAACACCTGTTGTTTTTGTGTGTTTGTATGTCAATTATAATAGACAGCTGAACCTGTTTACTTTCCTGTAGCTCAAATTGTAGAGCACAGCAGTGGTAATGCCGAGGTCAAGGGTTCGATTCCCAAAGCACAGTAATTCACTTTGAATAAAAGCATTTGCCATGTGCATAAATGTAAAACGTGAACATCAATGTTTACGTTATTCTGACATATTTCTATTATTGGTAGTTTGTAGTAATTGGCCGTGTTAGTGAGTATTAAAGTGGCATGAGTGACATTGGATTGGCTGGCATGTTTTGGAGGCAGGGTTTTGGTGTGAGGGTATGTAGTTGAAGTTAACTATTGATTTAGTTTATTATAACGTAAATACGAAACAAATAATCTTGAAGCGACGCTTTGTCTGGTTTCCTCTGCACTTTAAGCGGGTGTGGTGGCCGGAAATGCTTCTAGCTACACATGCTAAATTTGACACAGCTTGTATGCAGCATTTAAAAGCACAGCCTTTAAAAAGTCAGTGTTTTTATTTCTTTTTTGCTGTAGACTACAAACAACTGAACACATCTGAGTCATATACACAAAGAAAAATTCGGTTTTTGCTGCCTGTCTGAGCAAAACCACCGATCCGGGGTTCATCTGAGATTCTGATGGATGCGTTCACATCCAGGAACTCCCGGAACGTTCTCCTACAAATGATGATTGCTTTGCCTTCACTGCCCAATCAGAAACTCCTGCTTCAGTACCAAATTATATCTGTACGCTCTGTAGATTGTGTTCACGCCTGATTGTCTTATCTGTGCCTCTCTCTATCTCTCTCTCTCTCTCTGCATCATCCAACCTCTCTCTCTCCACTCCCTTATCTAGTTCCTCTTCACTCTTTAAAGCAGTTAGATTAGTTCTACTAGTTTTGTCTCGTCTCATTACGTAGCCTGTGTCGTAACCTCAAGAGACAAGGGGGACGCACATTGAAATCGACCCTCGTCTTTTGGCTCTCACCGCTACTGTCTCCCAAAACGGTCCATTTGGGCAGTTTATCCCTAACAGAAGATTAAGACCTGTTTCACGTAGCCTTTATGCAAAACAGAGGCATCGTATCAGTATGCATGAGGTTGTCAACTTTCTGAAAAATTCATTGGAGCAAATGGAGCTACAATGCAAATAGTTTCCCTGCTGTGCGATGATTTCTGTGCCTTGCCAGGTGCTCTGTTCAAACAAATGTAAATCAAAAGAAAGCAAAGGTTCCATTATGGTGTGGAGGATGGAGACGTGCGTTCAGGTCGGGCGGAGAAGCTTCAGGTGCGGTGAGGTGCGCAGGACGTTCTGTACGGTGAAATTCCCTCACACATTTACATTCCATCCTTCACTGTCACAAATATTTGCCACGGAATCCTGATGGAAAAATTATTTAAATGTTAAACAAAAAACTGTCACCCAGGGCATTAGATGCATTCATGAACAGTCAGAGGAAGAAAACAATATGTTGTGTTTACTTTCTCTCACTCCAGCTTTCCGTTTTTCTCTCGCTCTGTCTGTGCAGTTCTTGCGCAGAATTTTGGGATTTTGTGGAATTTAATGGAGAGGAGAATTCGCTGAGAATAAATAGTGCTGATAAAGCTGTTCATTTGCACAAGCTGTCTGTGTCGTTTTAACGTTTGTCTGTGTTTAATATCAGGTTCCAGACTTTGAATGATGCAGTAGTAATAACAGCAATTTGCTGTTTTACTGTAACCGTACAGCATCCCAGGCATCTGAATTTTCTCTTCATAATTTAAAAAGGAATTAATTCTGGGTCAAATCATCATTTAATCGTCTTTTCATGAATTATCAGTGGTGTGATCCACAGAAAATGTAGGCAAACATTTCTTTTACTGTAAATTACATTTTGCAAGGTTAATTATTTTCATGAATGCCCCACAGCCCGTAATTAACCTAATATACACAGGAGGTATGTTTGCACTGAATTATGTAAATATTAGCCATTTCAGTGTATTTTTGTGCCTGGTTAAACTGGATCGGGGTTAGTTAGTTAGTGACACGGGTTTCTGCATATACCACATGCAAATGAAGCACAGATGTTTAGTGAATTGGTGTCTGTTTTTCAGCACTGATCTAACTCTCTCTAGAACTGATCAGGTTCCCAGCCTGTGCGACTCTGATCTGATAAATGTCTGATTATGTCACACATATCAGTGGCAGGTGTTGAATATTAGTTAGTGTTTATAATGTTGCAAGAGGCTTCTGGCTTCCAGTACCTCTGGTACTCAGCTGTGGTATGGTAACATTTTACAGTGTTTTCATTTTGCTTATTATAACAAAAATACAAAAACCTGGCAACTCGGGCTGGCAAGACTGATGCAAAACCCATCTAGATTTCACAAAACTAGATTTCGGACACGACATTTCGCCTTATTCCCCAAATATAGCGGAATGAAATAAAGCTCCACTGACTTGATGACTGACAAAAGGCAGCTCGGGCTGGCAGACTGGTACAAAACCCATCTAGATTTCAAAATACAACATGTTCTGATTGACATGTCACTCCTCACCGGTGGCTCCAGCCAATTTATTTTGCATTAATAATGTCTAAAACAGAATGATTGTATTTGCACTTATTACTGGCTGTATTACTGCAGCATTTCAGTGGAAAAGGGCTCTGGTAGACCAGCTGTTGACTTCTGCTGTCCATGTGTTTATATGTCAGTGGCTGTATTGTATAGTATAATATTGGAAGGTGTCTTATTTCTCATTGCTTGAATCTATTTTCTTTTGCACTGTATAAACAGTATCTCAGTGGCTTTGATTTTTGTGTTTCAGGTCTTGACTGATGCTCAGAAACAGGATCTTCTGCTAGAAAGACGGTGAGAACTGAAACCACATGCTGAATTCACTCTCGACATTCTGGTAGTAGATGAATTCTGTATGATGAGAGTAATCCATTTTGTAAGAGCCAAAACCCAAGACACATGAATGAAAACATGAGACGTGAGTCACAAACGCTTCATACACCTGCAGCTCAAACTCTGAGACGAATGGCAACAGGAAACTGAACTTTGACTGTTGTGATGTCACATAAGAGACGTGGTTAGTGTAAATATTCTGACACTTTAAATGTAATTAAAAGCCAGGGTTTGTTGTTAAAACCAGGGTTGGCAATTTGTTTCTAAAACATTTTTTATTACTGGTTAAAAGTCGCTTCACATCCTTTTAGCAGCCACTAAGTAAATTGCTCTAAATATGTTTATATAAATATATATCTTCTGTGGAAGGCACAGGAACATAAAATGTTCATATGTTTATATAATTTTCATTGATGTATAGTGTTGTGGTGCCCATATCCTGCTCGCATTTCCTCCATCTTCTCCCAACCATTTCCTCTCTCTCTCTCTCTCTCTCTCTCTCTCTCTCTCACTGCTTCACTCACAGCAGTGGCAAACAGGTGAAAAACAAAATTTACTCAGTAACACATTCAGAACCGCTCTGACACCTCTCCTTACAGACGCTCAATTGAATTCTCCCACGCAGAGCTCCTTTGTGGTTTCTGCTCCACCTGCTTTAAGTGAGCAGAACTTTGCGGTAAACAGACACAAGCGATTGTTCAAATCCCGGAATCCATCTCGACGTAATTTAGTAGTCAATCACGTTACTTTGTGTGTTTGTGCTGGGTCACAGCCATGAGAACACACCCAGGTTCTCGTTTCATCTTACAGTATGCCGGTATCCTCAGAATCTGCTGGTTGCTAGGCAACCACACACTCTTCATTTTGTATGCTGGTATTCGCTCTGTCAGTGGAGGATGATGGTGAGATTTGATCATTGACTCCATCTACAGACTGAACTTTCATTTCTCTGAACGTATGCGCTCTGATGGCAGTTTGTAAAGAGCGTAAATGCTTTGAGTTTTGAAAAATAAAAATAACACTTCATTTCCTTCTGTTCAGCAGCCCACAGCTCCTGGTGGAACAAAGGCCCTAAAGTTACTAATCACTCGGCGCTGACGTGCTGGAGACACGCTTGAGGTTGTTACAACCAGGAGCGTCTCATCATGCTGTCGCTCGCATGTTGGTGCCGCACAAGCTGAAGTGAATGGAGGAACTTTCCAGAACAAAGAAAGCACAAAACCTGAGAGGAGACAAAAGGGATGGGTGCAACACAGGCAAGTTATACAGGCAAGACAGTCTCAAGCACTTATGAAACCAAAGTCTTTGCAGGTTGCTGAAATGCAGAAGACATTTTCTGCCTCTCTCTGATGAGGCTGCATTCCCCAGAGACCCACAAATGAGTCGAATGCAAGTTAACTGAGTGAATAGGTAAAAAACACAAGGAAAACCCTCAGAGGAGAGAGCAGAAGAGAGATGGTTAAATAGTTCTCCAAAGCTGTAATGCAGCCACCAGGGAGATAATGGGTTTTATGCTGGACTGGGATGTGTAATATTTGATGAGGAGTTTTGATGTGTGTGGTTAGAGCTTTAGGGTGTATGCACAGAGCTTGGATTGTGAGTGTGGACACCATGTGTGCAGAAGGTTTAGTTATATATGTGTGTTTGTGTGTGTGTGTGTGTAACTGTATGATAGCCATCTCTTATCAGAGTTTCTGTAACAGAGCCAAAGCTTGCCCTAAAACAGTATCTCAAGGCAGGTGTTGGAAAGCGACTCAGGGAAGCGACTGTTGAGAAGCAGAGAGCTCGGAGAGGCTCGCATGAGCTCTAACATTTGCCATAAGTTATCTCTGTGCAGAGGTCCCAGGCTAACAGCTGGCAGCGACTTTAACCCATGATTTAAATATGAGACATGCCAGATTTGATGCTAGACCGTAGAAATCACAGCCAAGAATGCTTCCGTGGCCATTTATCATGACTGAAAGTTGCTCAGAGACAAGACTCTGCTTTAACACACTTTTATCATCACACACAACTGCTGTCAATCTGAGGAGGAGAAAAATCCATTTGTATTTAAATATTATTCTGTCCACTTGAGCCGCTCGAGCCACTTGGAGAATGCACAGTTTCCCAGAGGCAACATCGGTCGGACATTTTTAAAGACAGTTTTTTGCTTTCTGGGAAAACAGCCCAATGAAAAATGGATGTTTTGCTCCGTGCTGCCTGTGCTTCGGGTTGGCGGCAAGCCTGGAGACGGTTCCTGCCGCTGTCATGGTGAAGCTGCATTAGTGGAAACGACAGAGACAGCCGAGCGTTCACCCGACCGCCTGACAATCTGACAATTCCACATGAGCTCTTTAGTGCATCTCTCTTACAGCCTGAAGTTTTTTCAGATGGTCTGGAAGCACCAACCAGAGGGTGAAGATACTTCAGTGCAGGGGTTCGAATGATGATTACCCTGGATGAAACGTTTGTAAATTTACTGTAATCTATTACATAATATTCACAATAATCAAATACACTATAAATTGTTAAACAAAAAAAACTGACAGCTTTCACCTGATTCCAAATATAAAACGTCAGTCGCCATTATAGTTTAATAAAAGGAATACATCCAATCATATTATCCAATCCACCTCATATTATCATTTTCCCATAGCAACAATGATGTACAGTCAGTGTCATTACTGTCCATGAGTACGCCATTTTCATTAGTATTTTCTAAATGACTTAATATTTAAAATATACAGTATAATATGTT